>JAVJAP010000187.1:0-244530 GCA_034770075.1 Aralia elata | reverse complement strand
CAAGTGACAATGCCTTGTGAGATTTCAAGATGCCCCTTAATTGGAGTGGTTTGTTAAGTAGCGTGGCCTGTGACTATGAGGAATGTCTACATGGGAGTTGGAGGACATGCATTCCTTTCTGTAAGTTTCAGTTCCATGGTCAGAACCTTAGATACTAATCATATGGAAAATCGTCCGGAGAAGCAACGCAAAACTGGGCTGCCGAGACTTCACGAGGAATGCGTTCAAATCGGAGTGAAGGCGGTTACACACTATAAATGTTTCGTTGAATTTATAGCGATAAAACGCAAAAACGAGGCAAGGTCTTTCAGAGTTCCCCTTTGTGATTTTATCGACCTTGATATGGTTTCATTGAACATTGATGAATTACAAGTTAGGCTTTATGACAATTATGAAAAGTTCAAATTAATAGACTACATAACTTGAGTTGAAGTTACGGAAACTCAATCTTTATGTGATATGTGTGATATTCAAGTGTATGAAATTATTATGTGTTTTAAAGTTACGTGATGCCATGAAATAACTATGCTTACTAGAACGTATTATGGATTAATGATGAGCCTGGAGCATGAAATTGCTGTGCATACGTTGTGGTTGCCATTGAAAAACTGTTAGATTCTGCTGAGCTGTCCGAAGTCTAGCAACCATGCAAATATTAAACTATCTTTTGCAGGTTCACATAGGATCCAATGCCGTCCAATTTATTCGCCAACTGTATGATATGGATTAGAAGACGTTCTCAGAAGAAGGATCCTTTTTCTCTTATACATTCAGAACATTGTATTCGCATTACGATGCATGATCGCTGAAATGTGTCACTTGATAGGTAAGTAAAACCACACAAATATGCAATAAAAAAAGACATATTTGAGCGTTTTGAATGCATTAGTATATGAAAACACAAAATCCAGTATCGTGATTAATCCTATAATAATAAAGAAAATTCGGAAAGTAGAATTGAGTTGTATAATACTCAATATCTATTGTCGCTATCTAATCGTTTATAATGGTTGCGCGATTCAGGGAATAGATACAGGACAGATATAATAAAAAAAACGTTTTTTTAGAATTAATCCGACCATTATTCAGCTATTAATTTCATCTTCACTAAATTATGATGTAAAGTGTGAAGTAATATAATCATTTAACGCACAAGGTCGGGATTAAAATACCCTACCTGAGTAAAATAAATAACTTATACCCTCAGTAAAGGTGTTATGGAGAAACCACAATGCTGGAAGATGGGCAACGTGGGAGTTATAAGAAAAGATTGCCGAACAAACTATCCTCACTTATTTGAATAGTATTTATTTTACGATTCGGGGAACGGACTCTTCATAAAGGGGGGTAAGGATTGTTGTAACATTTTCGGAATTATAGTTTACATAATAAACTAAAGATTTAATAGAATAAATTTTTATTTAATTATTGATTTATGATATAATACTGGCCTATGTGATTATGTGCGGTGGTGTATGTATGGGGAATGTAATGTGTTATATATATTTATTTTCGTAGATAAGTTCTGGGCATTAAATTATAATATGATCTGATTTATCTCGGGGGTTGTGAATAATAAAGTGATTTATGATAAATAAAATCATTTTAATATACTGAATTTATTTATTAAATAAAATATTTTTATTTAATAAATAGCTTCCATAAATATAGAAAAGATTTAATGGAATATTTTGATATAAGTTTTTATGCACGATTATGTTGGTATTTTATACCCAGTCTACCTTACGCGCGATCTGTCTGGAGGGTTAAAATGTTAGTGATATACATAATATCTTGTGAGCAGTTATGTTTGAAATTCAAACTATTGCAATCCAAATTCAAATCAATAGTCAAAATAATTAATTATATATTAATTATTTTAAATAGATTCTGTAATACTTAAGTAAATATATATGCACAATGTTATTAGATGTATTCTATAGTTATAATATGTATATATCTAATATATATGTTACGAATGTTATTGTATATATGTTGATTAGTAATGTATATATACTATATGTATGTTGCTGTATATAATATATGGTATATATCATTATATGTATATAATATATCTTATTATGTACTACGTGTGCTCACCCAAGTTCATTCAAACTAAGTGGTGTTAGTTGTATTAAAAAAAAACAACACATGAGCCTCGCGTATTTTAGTAACCTGCAAGTATTATATATATGCTAAGGCTGGGTTACTAAGAACCAAGCAGGAGGTGGCGGCATAATATAAGTGTAGGATTAAGACTCAGCAGTAGTGCTAGGAATTTAATAAAGCAAATGTAGTATTCTGCAAAGCTAAGCTAAGCCTATAATTCGTGGAGCGCAAGTCTTGTGCTCATCACGTTATTAAAGCCTTATATAACAAACTTAAACCCGGACATCCATTCTCAGTTTTCCTTGCATATTTCCCGTAAAACCCAAATTTTAGGCAGCGAGAGGGAGATAAAGCCCCACACGTCAATATTCTTGAGGTAAAATCTATTTATTTTGTAATTATTTTGTTTAAAATTAAGTGAATCCTGTATGAGTTGCTTTGTTTGGATTATAAATTGAATGGTTTTGTGGTCATTGTAATTACGCAGGATCACCTCTGTGGTGATTTCCCCAAGGTAAATCTGGATTCAGAACCATGATTTATGGCTATGAAAACTTAGAAACTGTAAGTCATGCCCTTTCAATGGGTCCTGTTGAACTTGCTTCAATGGAATCCAAACGTATAGAAATTGATTGTTTTTTAAAGTTGGAATTAGGATGGCATATATGCTATATACTATATTTTATATGTGTTTAATCTTGCTAGAAAGGCTTTAGGAATTGGATTAGAAAGTTTACAGAACCTCAGAAACAATTTTGTTTCAGTGAGAGGGCTTTTGATGTATATGTGTTTAAAACCTTCTTGACTTAGAATGCCCATCGTCATGATAAAGTTCATGTAACATGTTTGTGGCATGATCGGGTCGAAATAAGAAATTAAACAATGAATTAAACTAACTAGTGGTTTAGAAAATGAATTGTCAATGCGAATGCCCAAGCGTATCGCTTAAAGCGTTCGTCTAAAGTCAAGAATAGGCCGTATGGTATATAAACCACTAGTAAACGCCATGACTATTTGGATATTTCACCAAGCATGTAAATAGTATATGGAATCAGATGAAATAAGCAGTGTAAGAAGTAAACTAAAATTACTATATAAAACCAAGGAGTTTGTATTCAATAGCATGATTAAACTGAGCCATTGGTGCTATGAAAGTATGATTAATATGTACCTATATGTGAACTGATAATCATGTAGGATACGAGAAGTAAAGATATCAATAATTGTTAAGGGGTAATCCTACGAACAAGGGCAAGTATCCAAACCTTACTTTTTATTGAGCAAGTATCCAAATCCTTACTCTTTAATGAGCAAGTATCTCAAATTCTCTTTGAATTCAATATATTGAAGGAGAATGATTGTTATAGTTATGAAATGTTATCAATTTTTTTATATAAGAAATGCCATGATGGCATACTCTGTTCAACAGATCAGTAATGGCATGCATAGTTTGAAAGGTAAGTCTAAAGCCCATTTGTTTCGGCCTAGACACGGATGAACACCGTATTTCATTGCTTTTATAAACTTAAAATCTTTGAAATATTTCCTTGAGTATCTAGGCTATTCAAGAATCCATATTGTTTTGATTTGAACTCCAGACTGAGTAATGAAACATCCACTGAATTGGGAAAGTTTTTATAGCACCAAATTGGTGGCTTAAGAAGTAAGAAATGTTATACATTGGCGCCACGAATGGCGGCCACTATAAGATCGTAGTATTTTGATCAATACAGGGCCATAACGGGCTGAATCACCCACCGTTCCCTTTACAGACCAGACAGGTTTCACCAGATGGATTTCCTTGATAGAACCCTTTATCAAGAAAATAAAACCTAAAAGTTCATTGGGTCTTCGTGACCACTCCCCAGTAACAGAATTCAATATATCGTTTCCAAAAACGCGCGAACGAAATCATAATTTGTTGTTTAAGAAATCGTTCAGTTGCCTTTACAATATTTATTCTGCTATCCAAAGCATATCTCAAAGAAAACATTTATTTCTTGATATACGAAATCCTGGGTACCTTAAAACCCGTACTTGGTGCTAACACCGATATCATTCATACAAACTGCTTATAATAAAAGATAATAAATAATTATTACATCAGAGGTATCTTATACCCACGGTACGAAGACCCTTTAGTATCCTTTAATTACATGATAGATATTGTATTTTTAACAACAACAAAGTCTAGTCTATTACCCAACAACCCATTGTTAACTACTAATGTTAAGTTTTTTCCCTTGCCTTTGTCCTTTCCGGACCCTTCTATGCGTTCTGATTTAGATGAAAACATTTATATTCAAAGCAAGAATGAGCATTCAATTGCTCAGCAAGTAATAATAGTTGATCAACAACGTATATCAAGAAATAAATGTTTTCTCTGAGATATGCTTTGATAGCAGAATAAATATTGTAAAGCAACTGAACGATTCTTAAACAACAATATGATTCGTTCGCCTTTTTGAAACGATATATTGAATTCTGTTACTGAGTGGTCACAAGACCATGAACTTTTAGTTTTATTTTCTTGAAAAGGTTCTATCAGAAATCCATCTGTGAACCGTCTGGTCTTAAGGGCACGGTGGGTGATCAGCCCGTTATGCCCTGTATTGATCAATACTATCTATGTGGCCGCCATTTGGCGCCAATATACATTCTTCTTAGCCACCATTTGGTGCTATAAAAACTTTCCCAATTCAGGGATGTTCATTATCAGGATGGAGTTCAAATCAAAACAATATGATTTTAATAGCTCTAGTTACTCAAGAATATTTCAAAGATTTAAGTTAAAAGCAATGAAATACTGTCATCCGTGTCTAGCCGAAACAAATGGCTTAGACTACCTTTAAACTATGCATGCATTACTGACTTTGAACGAGTATGCATCATGGCATTTCTTATATAAAAAAATTGATGACATTTCATAATATACCATTCTCCTTCAATATATGAATTCAAAGAGAATTGAGATACTTGCTCAATAAAGAGTAAGGTTTGGATACTTGCTCAATAAAAAGTAAGGTTTGGATACTTGCCTTGTCTGCTGGCTATTGTAATAAAGTTTAGCTTAACTTTCTTGCACAGATCCTATACAATCGTAGTTATATGAATGCATTAGCCACATATTCATAATATATAACTTATATAGTTATATATTAAATATTCACATTGGCATAATAATTAGCCTATGGTCAACAGTTTTCGCTTTAATAGGTTTCAACGTGATTTAAATATGTGAGTATATTAAAACTTTAGTCTATAAATCACTTATTCATAATACACAGGTATTACATATATCTTATACTTAAGTAAGGTCACTTAAGTAAATTATAAGCGTACTTATACATTAAGTACAATTATACTTTATGTTTGTTGAATTGTGAAAGTCAACTTATCACTGATATTGATTGAGTTTTGGAACTCAGTCTTAATGTGAATATGGGATATGCTAAACATATGAATTATATTGTTTAGAATTATGATAATCATGTGATATGAATTGAGCATGAAATTATGTGCTATGTGAAGCATGAAAGCTGTTAAATTTGCTGTAGCTGTCGAGCTCAAATCTCTGCTAAGAAAAAATTAAATTCTTTTATGACAGGTCAATGATTTAACAATGCTGAATACTTATTCGCCATCGATGGATAAATGGATTAGAAGACGTGAGGAGAAGAAGGAATACCTTTTAGTATTATTTAGAAAAAAACGTAGATTGACAATCTGAATGAATGATGGGTTCTTAGACATATGTACTGATAACGTAAGATTATAACCTTGAATGAATTATTAAATAAAATAATAAGGAAATATTTGTTTTTGAATGTATGTAAAATAGAGAGGCAAACATCAAAGTATAGTGATACTAACTAATATAAGTAAAGAATCTGAATGGTAGAATTGAAAGTCTGTACTATGAACTCATATTCTATTAGAACTAGATTTGATAATTAATCGTATAATTGGTTAATTGCCGAATTCAGGGAGAAGAGTAGAAAAGAAAGATATAGAAAAGTTTTAGTAATTATATCCGCAGTTTTTAGCTATTATGTCATACTATAATTATGGAATTGTAAAGCAGAATTACTCATCTCTGCAAAAAGTGTTATATAGATTTTGCAGAAAGAATTGAGCTCGAATATCAGCATCTAGACAAAATTTAAACAGGCTTTCATGCCTTCAACATAGCCACATAGTATTTAATAGGCTCAAATTACATATCACATTGATTATTCATTAATTACTAAAACAATTATAATTCATTTATGGTTATAGCCATAATCCCATTATGTCACCATTAAGAATCCTGAGGAGTCAATGGTTATGTTAATTTGTATATGAAAGAATATGATAGATATACCCAAGTGGCTATAAAGCTGAAATTAAAAAAGGGTTTAGAGCCAAGTTTATTGAGAGATTGAAACAAAGTTGGTGTCGGTTTGGAAAATTCTTGCATGCACCCAAGGCAGTTTTCGAAGCACCGTTGACTCAATATAAGTCTTAAAACTGTTCTTTATCTGGGTTGGGTTATATATTTTAATAAAATAGTCTGTAAGTTACCAAGTATACACCATATTTGTATATGCAGACGTGCGGTATGCTCGGCCGGTACCAATACAAAGATGTGTAGAGGATTGTCGAGATTTATAAAAATGGGGATGTATGGGCTGTCCTGACTAGCCAAATGTTGCGTCTAAATGGAACATCTTTTTGCCTGTTGATCTTGCAGGTTTATTTTTTAGACAAGCAGCAGACTGAGGCATACGCCTAAGCGCGCATGCTTGGGGCTGACCAGCTGCGCTTGCGACCGTGGCCACCCCTGGGGCGTTTCAATTCCGTTTTGATTTGATTTGCAGTACTGACGTATTGAAGGTATAAGTAAATTATTATAAAATCTTATATAAGAATAATTAAGAAATTAGTTATATATAATTAATATATAAATATTTTATATAAATCTAATAAATTTAAGTAAAGTTAAAAAAGGTGTTGGGCTTGGTTTATAGATGATGGTTGGGCTCTGCAGGGTTATGTCTCTTGGTTCCTTGCCCATTTCCAAAGTAAAGGAGTATGGGTCATGGGCTTTTGTTGAGCGACAGGCTTGGATCTCCTGGACTCCTATCTGTGTGAGGTGTTGGATGGGGCAACAGCGCAAGGCTTGGTTTCAACGAGTAGCTATGGGCGATCACTTCCCTCTCCTGTCGGTGGCAAGTGATAATCAATGCCAGTTACTTTGCTAGCCCCAACCGTCTGGATCCCAAGCCAGACCTTAAAACCATCTTAAAAGCATCTCACTTGAGTTACAGGGCCTTGGCTGTTACTAGACTATCAGCTCATGTGTTGATTATGTTTAATACAGCCGGACTTATGTTTGAAATTGAAACTTGGGATAGCACACTTAGATACATAAAGTAGAATAATATAAGTTATATTACAATATATGATATAATAACCTATATATGTTATATAACAGTGAACCATAACCATTATAGTATATATAACATTACTAAAGACAACATATATAAATGTCATTTTCGTACAGATAATTAATATTAGGATATATCAACATATTAAGTAGCCTATATAGTGACATTCTAATACATTTTGCATATATATTACTCTGTTTCGTTTAATAGATAATACCTATTTCGTTTAATAAATAAATATTATTTATTTAAACTAGATAAACTGTGTGTCAAACAGTTTCAGTTTCATGCTTAACACACAACCATTTCAAAACATATTTAATATTATAATTTGTAAAACATTGTTTAGACCTTTTTTACATCTGAAACCCTGTACAACATCTTTTTCTGTACTAGTCTTCCCCTGGGCCCCCACGTAATTTCTTTACATAGTAGCTTAATCTTTTAAACTATCAGCAAGTTTAGGGGATTTCAAAAGATAATCCCATTACAATATAAACAAAAAGATGGGATTTTAGCCACCAAGACCTACATTACCCAACTATCTTACAAATCGTATTATTACAAACAGTGTACACCATATATACAACATCATTCCACAAAAACCAAACTGTTCCCTCTATAGTGTTGGAACCAATAGTAGTGGTCTCTAACACGTTCTTCTTCCGTAATTGGCAATCACACGTGCAGAACGGGGCGATCATAGACTGGCTTGGAAAACTGACCCAATTTCTTTCCCGAGTTTGTGCCGTGCTGTTTCATCCTTGCGGCAGAGACGGGGCCCAATGCTAAATGCTTTCTCTGTTTATCGTTCCAATTTTTATCCAAGAGTCGTCCAGTTCGGACCGAAGTCTATTCGCCCGTGCACGTGTGATTGAGCCATTAACGGTAAGAAGATACGTGTTTAGGACCTGACGTACTATTGGGTTCACCACTTAGAGGGGAAAAGTTGGTTGTTGTGGATACTGATGTTGTATATATGGTGTACTTAAGTTTGTATAGTAGATTGTAAAATAGTTTTACGGGTAATGTAGGTTTGGGCTAAAATCTCATCTTTTGTTATAGTTAACTGAGTGATTATCTTTTGAATTCCCTGTAACTCTTGGCTTTGATAGTTAAAGATTTAAGCTTTATTGATGTAAGGAAATAGCTCAGCGTGAGACTTGACGTTATGTACCCGAAAGATTGGTGTACAGGGTTTCAGATGTAAAAAGAAACATTGTTTAATATAATATTTAAATATGTTTTGGAAAATGGATTGTGTGTTAAGCATGATAATGTGTACACTGGTTTGGACACATTTATTTAGTTTTAATAATAATATTATGTTATTAAACCGAATATAATATTATTTAATAACGAAGATAACAGTTCGGAGTAATTATATATGCAAAATGCTATTAGATGTATACTAGTAGATATAATATGTATTATATATTCTAATATGTATGTACGGAATGTCTTTATATTGTTTGTTATTGAGGTAAATGTAGTATACTTACTATATGTGATGTTTACTGCTTAGTATAATATAATGTGTATATATCAAATATGTTATATAATATTATTGATATTATGCGTATCTAAGTGTGTACTACCCAAGGAGTTTCATTCAAAACTAAGCTCAGTGTATTTAAAAAAGAAAAACCAACATGGCGCTTGGGGTCATAGGTATTAACGCAGGCACTCTGTAACTTCCTCAGGTGAGAGCTTGAAGATGCGGTTGAAGGATTGGGGCTTGGGTCGCAGGACGGTTTTGGGCTTTTATAGTAATTTTGGAAACAATCAATGCTTCATTTGGGTTTGGTTAAGCTGAAGGGATTTTATTGCAGATTTGGAATGTATCCATTCCTTGCATAAATTATGCATTTCTCTTGTATGGTTAATGTATTCTAAGTTGATCAATTAGTTTTTTCGGGGGTGATGAATTTAGTTGGAAAAAAAAATTTTATATTATCCGCCATCCCTTTTTCGACAAACTATTATTTTTCAATTCTTTAGTATGATGTAAGGCTAGGAATTTAAGGATAGTTAAATTAACGCCACGAATGGTCGGGCGTCATTAAGATTCTGAGTCCACTACAATTTTGGATTAAGTTGGTCCCGATATTTTGGGGGCTGTTTAAAGGCCTTTTTCCTCTCCTCTCCTCCCAAACTCATTGCCGCCAGCTTAACACATTATATAGTTGTTAACAATACTAATAGATTACGCATATATGTTGTTCCAAGTCTGCTAGCCTAGAGAACGCGAAAAACCCAGAAAAACGCATCCATAGCTTCCTCCGAAGGGGCTTTACAAGTTAACTCACTTAGAAAATTGTAGTAATTCATGGAATTTAGTCCATAGAGAAACTTGCCAACTAGATCTCTATGGATGAAATATATGTGCATAACGTCCTAATGTAACTGTTGATTTTACTTGGGTGCCTCTTTCATGACCATCAAAATTCGCAACACGAAAATATTCACGCGCCATTTCAATGGAAAAAGCGCAATAGAAATACTGAAATCACAAAGCTTAATTATAATTTATGTATTTTTAATAATTTCTGTAAATTACTGTTTGTGAACACACAGACCTCAGGCTATTTATATGTGCCTCTGTAGTACAAGATATCCCTTTCTAGGAATATGCAATACATTAGTAATACAAACATCGCAAAAAGCTCTGTTTCATTGACATTCTGTTGAATCCATGCCGATAAATCCCCAAATAAAAATTGGACAACAACCAATCGTGATCTGGTTTGTTGTTTGCCCGGAAATTTAGCCTGGATTGCCTCCGGAAAGCTTCTTTCTAGAAGCTTATCACGATTTTGACCCACAAAAATAAGATTACAGTTACTTTAGCCGCTAATTGGAAAGGCCAAAAGCCTTTAACTAATACTGTCAGTTGGGCCTGGTTTACCCAGTTGCCCATTGACCTAGAGAGAAGGAAAAAATGTGAATAAAGGTTGCGAACTTTAAGTTGGTTCATTGGAACCAAAAAACTCCGATGGATTGTATAGTAGCCATGAAGTTCTGAGAGAATGGGATTTTGATAATGGGTTTTCCTTTTTTTGTCCTCCTGTTTTTTTTTGTTAAAGGGGATTTAATTCAGTACATAATCTATTGCATGTGATGTGAAGTGAGCCAATTAACATGAAAGATTTATGAAGCATATGATTAGCAAGAAGAGGAGATTCAACGAGATAGGGATTGTAGCTGAACTAACAGCTAGGCATTCAATAAATTTCCAATTAGAAAAGAAAATTAATGTTTGATGTAGTGTCCCTTTCATGCCTAAAAAGCTCACACGTCATGCTTTTTAAACATAATGACTCAGCATGCTTTAAAATTTCCTCTTCCAAAACATATACTCTTTATTATATGTAAATATGTATATTTACATTTATACATATATCACTACCCACATATGCATTAATTATATATATCACATTACATTATTCCAATTAAATATTATATAATTAAACATTTATAATATGTATAAAAATCATCCCCCACCCACTAATTATGAAATCAATCCATAATTAGTTTAAACACTTTTTGTTGCAACGAATTTATTAATTAAAAATAATTAATATTTACCTCATTATTTATTTAATTCTTATTCTAATATTATTTAGAATACTTTTAACATTTCAGGTCGTCACACATATACTTAGTGACTTTCTCCTGTTCTCAGCATGAGACAACTCATGCTTAAGTTTTATATTAGTCACTCCCATAAGGCTTTAAGAACTCAACAGCTCATGCTTAACAAATTTAGTGGACTCAGCCTTAACGCACTTGGTTTTTAATGCTTAGCATCATGGGGCTTAGTTTTTAATTTCCAGCATATGCACTATCTCTTTAAAAATTTCAGCATATACACAATATTACATAATACGTTAGTACTATATTATTACATACATTACCTTACTTGCACTCCCATTCCACATATATACATAATATATTATATATACACGCATGTATAAATTCTTTCCAAAATAAAAGTTACAAAATTCTATTCAAATAAAATGGGAGGTCATTAAATATATTTAATACCACCAATTTACTATATTAAAATAATTTACTATTATAAATTATTTTTAATAATTTCCTTCATCAGTAAACGTATACTCATCTCATTTCTTCTTAATAAATGGATTCTACAATTTATTTACATGAAAATAATAAATATATAATAATAATAGATTTTTGTTTATTCACAAAAATCACACATTGCAAAGCACGTATTGACTTATGCAATATAATACCACATATCATAACACCAAATAAGAATTTTATTTATTTAAATTCTTATTTTAATATTTTTCTGAAAATCCCGGGTCCATCACTAAGAGTTCAATTTTTTGGGTCATGTGATTGATAAGGAAGGAATATCAGTAGACCCAACCAAAGTGGAAGCGAGTTATGAACTGGGAACAGCCAAAAACACCAACAGAAGTGCGTAGTTTTCTTGGATTAGCGGGATATTATCGAAGATTCATTCAAGATTTTTCTAAGATAGCAATTCCGTTTTTAACCAATTTAACAAGAAAGACTGAAAAATTTATTTGGTCTGAGAAATGTGAGGCTAGTTTTCAGGAACTCAAAAGAAGATTAAGCAATTGCACCGTGTTATCTCTACCGGATGATACTGGTAATTTTGTAGTTAACAGTGACGCATTCATAAAGGTGGGTTGGGATGTGTATTGATGCAACATGGGAAGGTTATCGCATATGCATCAAGGAAGTTAAAAGATTATGAAACGGGATATCCTTCACATGATCTCGAATTGAGCAGCGGTTGGTGTTTGCTTTAAAAATATGGGAGACATTATCTCTATGGAGAAAAATGTGAAATATATTACAGATCATAAAAGTCTGAAATATATTTTCACTCAAAAAGAGTTGAACATGAGACAAAGAAGATGGCTGGAACTGATTAAGGATTATGACTGCGACATCCTTTATCATCCAGGAAAAAGCAAACGTGGTAGCCGATGCCTTGAGTCGTAAAGGCCGTGAAAAAACTTGAAGATGGTAACAGCTCAGGAAGAGTAAGTCACAGCCATGGAAAGAATGGAACTAGAAGTTTCTATTTCTTCCGAAACACGCACGGGAGCAGTTGTATTCAATAGAGGACTAATCCAACTCCATTGGATAGAAATAGCAAAAGCTCAAGACAAAGATGAAGAATGTGCAAAGTTAAGGGAGAAAATTTCAAGGGGAAAAAGAGGACAAGTATAGAATAGACAATGATAATATAATCCGTTTTGAAGGACGAATTTGGGTTCCGATTGAACCGCAATTAAAAGAAGGAAATTATGCAAGAAGCACATTGTTCAAGATACAAACAGTACATCCCAGGAAGTACTAAAATGTTATCAAGATTTAAAAACAACATTTTTGGTGGCCGTGTATGAAAAGAGAGGTTGCTGAATTTATCAGTAAGTGTTTGACTTGCCAGAGAATTAAAGCGGAAACACCAAAGACCAAGTGGATTGCTTCAACCACTTGAAATTCCAGAATGGAAATGGGAGCATATCACAATGGATTTTGTGGTTAGGATTTAAAAAAACTCAGCAGGGATTTGATTGCTATCTGGGTAATAGTTGATTCGATTAACCAAATCGGCACACTTTTTTGCCGATTAAAATTAGATATTCTCTGGATTAAATTGGCAACCCTTGTATATTAAAAGAAATCATTTCTCGTCATGGGGTTCCAATTTCGATTGTGTCGGATAGAGATCCCCCCCTGAGGTTTTTCGGTCAAATTTCTGGAAAAGTCTTCTTCAAGAAAATTTAGGAACGCAACTGAGGTTAAGTACAGCTTATCATCCTCAGACTGACGGACAAAGTGAAAGAACTATAACAGGACTCTAGAAGATATGCTACGAGCCTATGTCTTGGGACTTTAAGGAAGCTGGGAGACGAACATTTACCTTTGGTGGGAATTTGCACTATAAACAATAGTTATCACGCGAGTATAAGGCATGCCGCCTTACGAAGCATTGCATGGTAGAAAATGCAGATCACCATTGTGTTGGGATGAAGTCGAGTGAACGTTCAAATGCTAGGACCTGAATTGTGTACAGCAAACTGCAGATATATGTTAAAATTATAAGGATGCGATTAGTTACTGCCCAACAGGATCGTCAGAAAAAGTATGGTTGATCAACACCGGCCATGAAGAGAGATTTTGAAGAGGGGTCGCATGGTTTTCCTGAAAGTGTCTCCTTGGAGAGGAAAATTAGATTTGGTTAAAAAGGGAAAACTAAGTCCTCGTTTCATTGGACCCTTCGGGAGGTTTTAAGAAAAGTGGGTGAGGTAGCATATGAAATCGCCTTACCTCCGGACACTACCAGAAATCACACATTTTATGACGAATTATTTGCCACGCACAAAATATTTCGTCACAATTTGTTAATTAATAATTACGAAATTCATAATCGTCACTAAAAACTGTTTACTTTTGTGACGACCTTTAATTTTGTCACAATTAATCATTTATATCGTCACTAATTTACACATTTGATGACGATTAACAAAATTTCGTCACAAGTTATTTTGGAGGTAGAATTTCGTACCAAAATTTTGGAGGGAAACTTTTTAGTGACATTTTGTAATAATTAATGACAGTATTTATTGTCACAAAATATTTCTTTCGATGACAACATAATAGTTTTCATTAATTATTTGTAAAATTTAGTGACAATGTGCTTTCGTCACTAATGTTCACATTTAGTGACGCCAAATACAAATTCGTCATAATTTTATTTGGAGGCAAAATTTTGGAGGGAAATTTTGGAGGGAAATTTTTTAATGACGAAAAAATAATAATTTATGACAATTTGTATTGTCATAAATACCAATTTTATATGACGAGATTAATACTACTGCGTCACTAATTAGATGCGTGGATAAGTGACAAAAATCGTTCGTCATAAATGCTTATATTTAGTGACAAAGTACATAATATCGTCACAATTTTATTTGGAGGAAAATTTTTTCTGAAGAATTTTGGAGGGAAATTTTTGAAGACGAAAAAATATTAATTTATGACAAATTGTATTGTCATAAATATCAATTTTATATGACGAGATAATAGTGCGTCACTAATTAGATGAGTAGATAAGTGACAAAAATGGTTCGACATAAATTCTTATATTTAGTGACAAAGTATGCAATAGCGTCACATTTTTATATGTAGGCAAAATTTTCTTGTATCCAAGCGCCGTCACCGATCTTCCTTTCATCATTGGCAGCCGCCATTTAGTCAAGAACCTCCATTATCAATTTTTAATAATCTCAAATTGATGGCAGAAATTATTTGACATTTTAGGTATGTTTTTAGATTTTGATTTGAATTGATAATTAGTAGTTGTTCTAATTGAACAACTGTTGGCTTGTTTTGGTGTTAACAAAACAGACACATACATGCAAGCATACACGGTCAACAAGTAATATAGAGTAAGTCTAGTATCGTTCCCACGGAGAAAAGTAATTATCCCTAATCTATCATGCAATAATTTTATAGCTAGTTCTGACTGCTTAAACGAACAAATAAGTTGTGAGTTGAAAATCGAAATGATTAAAAATCTAAGATATCTAACTATCAAATGACTTGATTCAAATTGGAGAGATATGGGATCCTAATGTCACTTAATGTATCATTCAAATTGCAACACCTCTTGTTATAAACCTAACTGATTATTTCGGGCCGCTAGTTGAGAGCTTTAACGGTGAAACGTAGCTATCGTTCGATATTCTATGTCCATATAACATAATTTCCACACAATCGATAGAATTCATGCAAACATCAACATCACCTAATTCACTATATTTCTATGCAAATTACAAGTGATATAAATTTAAGCGTGAGTTCTCTCAATCAACTACACATGGTAAACTGGTATATGTCTATCCAGATTACGAATCACAAAACCTATCACATGCAGATTCCATGAACATATGCTAACATGGCCAATTCTAAACTTGCAATTCACTTTCAATTTCATACAAGTTGTTAAGGTAGACGATCACTTGTCATCGCCTTCCTCGTCGTCGGACTCTTCGATTGACTCCTCGGGTGGAAACACTGGCAGTGGGAGAGGCTCAGGAAAGTGAAATGGCCCTGCACTGGGGTTGAGTTGGTTGAACGCAGCTGCCAACGCCGCTTGAAATTGGTTGTTGTTCTGACTGATGATATCTTGACGCTCAGCTAGGCGAGAGCTGTCCTGCAATAGCTCAGAGTGGTTCGCCTTAATCTGTTTTTGCAGCCTGCGTATTTGCTTATCGAACTGACCGGAAGATGTGGATGGGCCGGCCTCGTTCTGATGTGGCACAAGGTATCCGAGGCCTCTGGGATGTTCAGTTGCGCCTGTCCAACCTTTGTAACGAACTATAAGAGCATGATCAATGACTGGCCAAGGTTGGATCACCGCCGAATTATCAACCCATCGCACCCCAGCATTGTAACAAAGAGCCGTAATCAACATGGGGTGTGGAAATCCGCCAGTTGTGGCACCACCTCGCATATATCTCTTGATAGAACCCTCGGTCACAGCCCCCACATCAATTTTCAATTTTCATTCCTGAGACTAAGCTGTAGAGGAGTACTGCTCTTTCCTTGGTGACATGACTGAAGTGGTTAGTGGGCATCAAGCGTGCACAAAGAAAAGCATGCCAGGTCTTGCCATACCGACTCAGCTCTGATTTGGGGAATGTCATAGCACCTCGATCTTTTATATCCCACTTTGTTCGTGGCTTGCATAATTCAGCAATGATCCGCTCATAATCGGGTCCATTCCGCACATATTCGGCATACTGATGAGTTGCCCCACTGAAATTAGGCAATTGAAAGTAAGCATTGATTGCATTGCTCAAAATAGAAATCTGTTGGCCTCTTACTTGCACTGCCCCAAGTTGTCCTTCTTGCAAATTAGCGTAGAACTCCTTTACAATCGGCGCAATTGCCACGCCCGACTGCGCCGTGAAATTCACCCAACTCCGTTCATCAATCATTAGTGCCAATTCGCCGTCATTGTCTAAGTCCGGTACGATTCCCCTTTCCGGAATGAATGTGCGATTGTCCCATGCCTTAAACTTATCCGCCGCTTCCACACTGATAAAGCGCTTCTTATCGAAGGTGTGAGATGATTTGGAACTTGACTCGGCACCTCGGTGACGCTTAGAAGCCATGTTGAAAGTATATGGGAACACACCCAATCACTGATGTAACAGAAGTAACCTCAAATATTGAACAAGTTCACTCAGACAATTTCTCAAACAGTTGGTGTGCACCCATGAAAGTCAAAGTTGATAAATCTCTCCCCAAACTTGATTCCCCCAAATTTTGCTATCTAATCAAGCCACAATGCTTCTCCAATACACAAGAACAGTAAAACTCCACAACCCAAATCCAATTGAACTAACAGAAGCTCAAATTAGTGATATATAGCAAGATAATTCAATTTGCTACACTAATCACATGACCCATACCATACCAAGCAATTCCAAGTAATATCCAAGTAATCTAATGTATGATCTTTGCACACTTACTTGAAATAGAGAAGCCCTAATTGACTTTGGTAGAGAAATCCGCCCAATTTTGCTTATGGATGCCGATGGTGTGGTGTAGGAGTGTTTTTGGTCTTCAATCGGAGTGCAAGGAGGATAAAGATTGTTGCCTTTGTGCTTGAATTTTATGGGGTGGGGTTGATGTTGAGTTTGTATTTCAATGGTGGCTTAGGAGAGGAGAGGGATTGTTTGAGTGAGGAGAAGGGACGGTTGAAGTTTTAAGAGAATAAGCCCATTTCGGTTTTTTTAAAACTTCAAAACTGCCGACTTTTGGTACCAGCGTCGGAGGCGCTCGGTTTGTGTTCGTTTCAGAGCCGGAGGCGCTCGCAGGCAGGAGGTTCAGCGCCGGAGGCTCTCAATTTAGCTTTGGCCAGCGCCGGCGACTCTCACTCTTGATACCACCCAAACATTGCTCTCAGCGCCGGCGGCTCTCGTTTCTTCTTATTCCAACGCCGACGGCGCCCACCTCCAGGGAGTTCAGCGCCGGAGGCGCTCAAGTTAGCCTTATCCAGAGCCGACGGCTCTCAACTTTGCGACTTTGTATGTTAAAATTGAACTATATAAAATTGAACTATATAAAATATCTCCCCAGTCCCGGCTCCCTCTGTGTCTTTGTCCTCCCACCTGCCGAAATCTCTCTCTCCCTTCCAAATTGAATTCCAGTTTTGCTCCATTACGTAAGGAAATTAAAGCTAAGGAGGGATTCCAAAGATTATAATCAAGCACAAGAGGTATATGTAATTTTGGTATGTTTTTTTATGATTAAAAACTACAGATATGATTGTGATTTTAGTAAGAAGAACCATTTTATAATTCGATTCATAATAATTGGTAGCATGGTTGGCATGTTTTTACTCCTTTTCTGATTACTTTGCAAACTCTTGAAGAATTCCTGAATGTCTAGTTCTCCTTTTTTGATTTACTCCTTGTTTTTTTACCCACTATCTACTGGAATATCTTTACCTTTATATTTCCTCTTTTTCTTCCCTTTATTAAATTTATCAGCCTACTTCTCTGTGTTGAGTTTTGTCCTTGTGTTCTTTTATTCTGCTTTTGTAGTTTTGAGGTTATAGCTGTTTGGTGGAGGGGTGCTCATGTATAGCAGTTTTTATTGTCAGGATTTAAAATCAAACTTTATCTGCAATCACCAAGCAAGGCAAGTTCAAGAATACAGTGCTGCTATCTTCGCCCTTTTTTAGCATTATTAGTTTTTTTGCTATTGTTTCGGGAATGTGAATCAACTAGCTTGTGTGGGGTTATAAAATGGACAAGAGCTGGTTTGGTTGCGTGCAATTAAATGGTCTAAGGCTTATATTGATGGGGTAAACGCTTTTATGAAATTTGTTGAAACTCGTGTAGGTACGGAGTGCGACATTCGATGCCCATGTATAGATTATTTGAACTTAATAATTCAAGATCAAAAATCAGTTAAAGATCATATTTTGGAGCGAGGGATAGATCCAGGGTACACAACATGGTTTTATCACGGTGAACCATCAAGTTCGAATAATTTAAGGAATCCACATACCAATGAGGGTGATAGGATTGATAATGATTTGTTTGAAGAAGATGATGAAGAAGATGATGGTGTTAATGACATGTTATTTGACCTTGGTCAACAACACTATCAAGCTGATGCTGAAAATTTCTCAGATGACAATAACACCAACATTGGTGGTGTTCCAGCATATCTCGAGGCACTCATGATGGGTGCTCAAACAGAATTATACCCTGGATGTAAGAAGATTTCAAGGATTTCTTTTATCATACAATTACTTCACCTCAAAGTGTATAATAAGGTGAGTAATAAAACTATAGATATGATGTTGAGGCTGATGAAATTATCTCTTCCTGATGGTGAGACGCTTCCAAGTTTCTTACTACGAAGCTAAAAAATCGTTGCGAGATTTGGGATTGGGATATGAATGTATCCATGCTTGTAAGTACGACTGTATTTTATTCTGGAAGGAGAATGGAAACGTGGAAACTTGTCCTACTTGTGGAACTTCTCGATGGAAAGTCAATGATGGTATAGGGAATAAGATACCACAAAAGATTTTAAGGTATTTTCCACTGATACCTAGGCTTCAACGTTTGTTCATGTCCCAAAAAACATGTAAAAAGATGGTGTGGCATAAAGAAAAACGAGTTGATGATGATTATATGAGACATCCGGCTGATTCACTAGCTTGGAAAGACTTTGATAGTAACTTTCCTTGGTTTGCAAATGATCCTAGAAATGTTAGACTAGCTCTAGCTGCAGATGGTTTTAATCCATTTGGAAACTTAAGCACCACTTATAGCATGTGGCCTGTTATTGTAGCTCCATTGAATCTTCCCCCTTGGGATTGCATGAAACAACCATTCTTTATGTTATCTTTACTAATTCCAGGGAAGAAATCACCAGGAAAGGACATTGATGTCTACTTACAGCCGTTAATTGAAGAGTTAAAAAAATTATGGGTTGAAGGGATAGAAACCTTTGATGTTTCTTGTAAAAAACAATTTCAGATGCATGCTGCTGTTTTATGGACAATAAACGATTTTCCTGCATATGGTGATTTGTCTGGATGGAGTACTAAAGGGTACATGGCTTGTCCAGTTTGTAATGACCAAATATGTTCTCAGGGGTTGCGAAACAAGGTGTGTTACATGGGACACCGTCTCTATTTACCAAAAGATCATGCTTGGAGAAGAAGCAGAAAGTTCAATGGTAAAAGAGAAGATAGCGAGGCACCTAGAGAATTAACTGGGGAGGATGTATTAATGCAGTTGGGGAGACTAGAAGATTTGACACAAGGGAAGCATGGTAATAGAAAGAGAAAGCGCAAGCCTGAGGAATTGAATTGGACTAAATTTAGCATTTTTTTTTGTTTGCCTTACTGGAGTAAGTTGAAGTTAAGGCACAATTTAGATGTAATGCATATTGAAAAGAATATTTGTGAGAGTATATTGGGAACCTTGATGAGTATAGATGGGAAAACAAAAGATACAGTCAAGTCAAGGCAGGATTTGGAGGACATGAACATTCGCAAGGAGTTGCACTTAATTAAGAGGAGTGATGGAAAATATGTGAAACCTGCTGCATGTTATGTCATGAAAAAGAAAGAAAGGCAGGATTTCTGTGAGTTTCTAAAATCGATTAGATTTCCTGATGGGTATGCTTCTAATATCTCTCGTTGTGTTAGTTCGAGTGATCAAAAGATATCTGGGTTGAAAAGATTTCGAGGATCGTTAAATAATGAAGTATCCGACGTAGTAGCAGAGTTGGGTCATTTTTTTCAACGGTTGTGTTGTAAGAAGTTGAAGAAGTCTGAATTAGAGAAAATGAGAGAAGATATTTGCTTGATTTTATGTAAACTTGAAAAAATATATCCTCCAGCTTTTTTTGACATAATGGTTCATTTGCCTATTCATTTACCGAATGAGGCATTGATTGGTGGACCGGTTCAATTTATATGGATGTATCCAATTGAAAGGTAAAAAAACACATTCATTATATAAATTATTTTGTCTAAGTTGTAATTGATGTCTTTGTTAATTATGTTTTTGTAGATCATTATGTGAATTGAAGCAGAGTGTGCGCAATAAAGCTCAACCAGAAGGTTCAGTTGCAGAAGCTTACATTGCAAAAGAGTGTTTAACTTTTTGCTCAATGTACTTGCGGGGAATTGAGACTAGATTCAATCGAGATGAGCGAAATAATGATATAGTAACTGATGATAGTTTATCAATTTTCTCTCAAAAATGCCGCCATTTTGGTGCAACTAAATATGTTGAGTTATTAGAGGAAGAGTTCAATGTGACACAATGGTTTGTCTTCCACAATTGTGAAGAGGTTGAACCATATTTCGAGTGAGTATATAATTAGATTTTAAACTTACAAAAACAATATGTTAAGTATTTGAAATTTGTTGAAATGCATATTGATATTATTTATTACAGGAGGCATAAAGAGGAGCTTCACTTAGCTGGTTGTGAAAATGTAGATAAAAAACATAGAGAGCAATTTCCCGCATGGTTCAAAAATCATGTAAGATACTTTGGATTTTTGAATGTTGTTTGCAATTGTAAAATATCTTATTATCATGTTGTTGATTTTTAAAATCTTACTTCTCTATAGATGACTCAAATATATCATGATGAACCATCAGAAGAAAACGAATCTCTATATTCATTAGCATGTGCACCTTATAGGTGTGTAAGAAAGTACACTGGATGCATCGTGAATGGAGTTAGGTTTTTAACTAAAGAACGTGATGGTCGTCGTAAAAGTCAAAATAGTGGGATTGTAGTAGAGGGGAACCATGGTGAAGATATCATAGATTTTTATGGGGGTATTAACTGATATAATTCAATTGGATTAATGTGAAAGATAGACATTTAACTGTATTCAAATGTGAATGGTTTGATCTTGGGAAAAAAAAATCAGGGATACAAAAGGATGGAAATATAGTAAGTATTAAAGTTACAGGAAAATGGTATGAGAATGATTCTTATATACTAGTTGATCAAGCACGACAAGTTTTCTATATTAATGATCCTAAATTAGGAGGTAATTGGCGAGTAGTGCAACCATTTCAACATAGGCATATATACGATGTTAATGAGATGCAAGAAGAAGCAATGGATGTTGACGAATTTTCCTTTGTGGAAGATGGAGTATATCAAGAGAATGATGTTGATGACGCATTTGAAGTTAGTCTTGGTCAAATACAATCATTGAATAGAGAGGACATGGATCATGAAGATGTTGAGGAGTTGGTCATTTCAAGACTACCTGAAGTTGTTGAGGAGAACTTAGAGGATGTCGATGAAGAAGATGAGTTAGATGAAACTTTGGTTGATTATTGTACTACTGAGGATGATTCTCAGCAACATAGTGGTTCTGAAAACGATACTGATGATAACAATAGTTAACTCAACAGAACACAGGTGCTCTAATAAACTCATTCTATTCTTCAAACTTTTTTCGGTTGCTTTGATGTATTAATGGTCTAATAAACTCCTCGGATATTATTTGTTTGTGTATTCAGGGAATGTTGTTGGTCTCGGGCTTGCCCATGGCTTGTTGATCTTCAAACTTTTTCGGTTGTTTGTTACTTGTGCATGTGGCTGCTGGTTTTCTTCTGCTGCCATGGGGCTGGTGCAGGGCAAGTCTATGCTGGTGTGGTCATGGGCTTGCTACTTGTTGGCTATGCTGGCCATTTCTGCTGCGTGTGGCATCTGGTGCAGTCTGTTTTTGGCGTGGCAGGTCTGTTTTGGTGTGGCTGGTCCGTCTGTGCTGCAATGGCTGCTGGTGCAGTCACTTCAGTTAGTGTTGCTGGTGCAGTCTCTTGTGTGCTGTTTGGAGGTATGGCTGGCTGGTGCTGTTGGTTTTTGCTGGGAGGTATGGCTGGCTGGGTTCTGGTTTGTGCAGCCTTGTCTATATCAATGTTGCTGCTGCTGTCTAGTTGGCCAGTGTTTGTTGGGATATATGTGTTGCTGCTGGTTTCAACTTATGACTGTGATATTGCTGTTCTTTTCAATTTTGAGCATGTTTGCTTCTTTTTATGGTTACTGGTTGTTTTTATTAGTGGCTGATTACTGTTGTTTTGTTTGGGCTCTGACCTTGTAAATCTTGTATAGTCATGACATCATAGGGCATGTCCTTTGATGTCTATGCTATATTCTGATTGGGGTTTCCCATGATGTTTGTACATTCTTTCTCTTTTATTTCAGTCTAAATTTAGGGGGGAAAAAACTTTGTTATGTTGAATGTGTGCCAAATGATTATTGTAGAGTTACGGAGGAACTGTCTGTTGTTCCTTACAAAAATTTGTATTCTGTGCTCAGGAGCGCAATACGACTAATCAATCTAGTTGACCACTAAATTTGTAAGGAGGATTAGGTAGGTAGATATTTATGGTCGGATTCTTCTACACCTCTCTCATATTTGAAAGAGTTGTTTTATAAGATACTTCTCAATGGACGAGATAACAAAAAAATAGATTAAAATTTAAAAAATACTATATTACCTAAAATAATTTACAAATCGACATAACAATTATCATAATTTACCACACCACCACAATAATTAATTATTATTTAAAAATAGATATCCATGGATAATCTAAATCTATATACAAAACTTACAAATCATTAACAACAATTTTCATAATTCACCACACTACCACAATAACAATTATAATTATAATAATTATTATATTTTTTATTATTATAATTATTGATATTATTATTGTTGTTATTATTACTATTATCATCATTGTTATGATTATTGTTATTGTTATTATTATTAGTATTATTACAATTATGATAATTATTCTTATAATTATTACTATTATTATAATAATTCTTATTATTACTATTATAGTTATAATTATAATTATTACTGTTATTATTATTACTATTTCTATAATAATTATTATTATTTTTTAGTACTATTATAATTAAGGCTGTAAACGAGCGAAGATGAGTTCGGACTCGACAAGAAAAAATACGGAGCGAGACTTCGGATTCGTTTAATAATATGAGTATAATCTGAGCATTAAAAATAGTTCGAATAAAAATATTAGTAGAATCTGAGCAAGGTTATACTCGACTCGTTTAAGATTTCAAACTACTCGAATTCTTGATTGTGATTGGATACATACTCGGTTAATACATATTTGATTTGATGTTCGATACATTCTCTTATAATATATACAAATTTAAATCGAATTAGGATAATTAGGTTATAATTTTGTTTTGTTTTTATTTTTAATTGTTATTTTATATTTGTAAAATGTAAAAATAAATATTATAAGCTCATTTCTAAGTAAAACAAGAAATTCAATTTATAATTATATTTATTATAAAACTATTTATAATTTATCATTTCGATTCGAATTCGAGTAGCTCTCTGTTCGCTCAGGTTCGACTCGTTTACACCCTTAATTATAATAATAATAAATATTTGTTAACCTTACTTAAGACTATTATTATAATTATTACTTTTTTTACATTTACTATTAGTACTATTATAATAATAATAAATATTATTATTATTATTGTTATTACTATTACTATAATTATTATTATTATTATTATTAGTTGTAGTGTTATTATTGTTATTATAATTAAGGCTATTATAATTATTATAAATATCATTATTATTATTACTACTACTATCAAATGTTTGTTATTTATTTACGATCATAAATAATGTTAAAGTTAAAAAAATTAAAAATAAATAATCTAAAATACTTTAAATTTTATTAAAAGGACATAATATTAATCTAAAAAAGTCTTTTGGAAATCAATTTAAAGTAAATTAATTTTTTGGTATTGTATTTAACTAACAATTAGGGAGGGCTTCGTTCAATTCTAGTAGAATCTGGCTTTGTGCGCGACAGTGATTCCTGCTAGAGAGATGGGTTCGCTCAATTCTTAGCCAACATTGATCGAAGGTTCAACTAGATAGATGCTAGGTCTCAACCAATTTGTTCTCCCCTCTACTCGTTAGCCATAGTTTTAGGCGGGGGGAGAAATAAAAAAGTTAATAGCGCCAAATTTTGCCGCTAATAACAAAGCAAATTTAATTGACAGTGTTATTCTTGACTTTTCCCTATAAATGTTCCAAATTTAAGCTCGAGCGTGGTAAGTCATGACTGCAGCCCTTTTCCTTTCCATTCAATTCCATTTCGAGCGTGGTAAGTCACTGCTTCTAAGTTTGTTTTCATCTTAAAGAGTATTTATTGAGCTATAATCAGGAGTTACTGGAGTATTTATTGATGCTGTGGTCTCTTGAATTAATAGTCAGATTTTTACTGGTGTTGGTGAAAAATAATTTGTGAAGTACATCCATCTGCAGAATCTTTCTTCTTTGTTAGTATTATCAAAAATTATTAAAGATAACATTTGTTTATACAGCTGTGGCCTGTGGGCTTCTAAGACCACTGATTTTTAAAAAAGAACATGAGAATAACATGGGGTGGGGTTGAGGTTGAGTTTGGATGTCAATGGTGGCTTAGGAGAGGAGAGGGATTGTTTGAGTGAGGAGAAGGGACGGTTGAAGTTTTAAGAGAATAAGCCCATTTCGGTTTTTTTAAAACTTCAAAACTGCCGACTTTTGGTACCAGCACCGGCGGCGCTCGGTTTGTGTTCGTTTCAGAGCCGGAGGCGCTCGCAGGCAGGAGGTTCAGCGCCGGAGGCTCTCAATTTAGCTTTGGCCAGCGCCGACGGCTCTCACTCTTGATACCACCCAAACATTGCTCTCGCCGGCGGCGGCTCTCGTTTCTTCTTATTCCAGCGCCGACGGCTCTTGAGAGAAAATAATCTTTTTTCTTGTCCAAATAATACTGGTTGCTCAAGGTTTTACAAAAAAATAAAATAATAATAATAAAAAATTGGTCTTATTAAGATGAGAATATATGCTCCAACTGTTCCAGGCTCATTTGATTTTTGACAAAAATACCCTTTAATCACTGATCTCACATAAGTATCATTATCAAATTGGATTAATGTTTGGTTATATTCTGTGTTTTTTGTTAGCCAATACTATTTGTTAATCTATACCAGAGTTTGGACTCCAACTAATGTTGCTGATGATCAATTTTTTCTAAAAATACCAAGACACTTAAAATTGATGTTTATGCTCACATATTAGTAGTTAATACAATTCTAATAAATCTAAGTTAACTTTTTTTATTCTTACAGGTTTTATAAATGGCTCCTGGAAGTGGACACAAACTAAAAGTGAAAAGCAATGCGAACAAGACTAAACAAATTTTCGTTGATCGTAATTCTAAGCCAGCTGATTCGATAACTCAGAGAGCTCTCACAGGACGTTTTAACAAAGAAAACGTGGCTCCTGATGGTGGGAAATCTAATACAGCAAAGGAACCATTTGTAATACTTAAAGAACATAATAATTCGTCCAAAGGTAGTGAACATGCTACTAAAAGTCAGACATCTGAAATTAATCTCACGCCACAAAGCTCTAGAGTTCCAGCAATTCAAAGGCTTGAAAGTCCATTAACTCAGAGCCCAGGAATTCCAACTACTGAAAATCATGAAACTCCAACAACAGAAAGTCCTGAAATTCCATCAAATGAGCAACCCCCATCAACTGAAACAAGAATTGAAACAGGTATGAATTCTCATTTTTTTCTCTTAAAAAAAATTATACTAAGTTCTGAAGTAACTAATAATCTTATTTGTTATGTATGCAAAACAAATACTATAACAAGTATGTAATGTTCATACAGGTAGCTCTAAGAAAAGGAGTCGTGGTCCAACAATGGGCAAGGGGATTATGAAGTCATTTGTTACTTCAGGGAGCAAAATGAAAATCAATGTGGATCCATTCATAGGAAGACCTATCAATGGAGATGAATCTGCAAAGCTTGCAAGTCAAATTGGCGTAGTAACTCGAGATGTTCTTCCAGTGCCCAAAAGGTGGAAAGACGTAGATGAGGAAAAGAGTTTGGAACCAGGCTTTGACCATATAAATGTATATATCGAAACTAATAACTTTTTTATTATATCAATTGATTTTTCTCATCATCTAAAATATGCTAATATGATATGTAGATCCACATGGATGTTAATGTTGATACTGCAGGAGTGAAACAATGTTTGATTGATAGGGTGAAATCTAGTAGCCGACAAAAGCGTTACAAGTTACATATGCACTACAAGAAGTTTGCGACTTTGGTAGAGGCTAAGAATAACAAGCCTTCTTTTTGTCCTTGTAAAAAAAATTGGGAAGCATTGTGCGACTATTTTGCAACACCTAAATTTAAGGTAATAATAGAAAAAGTTAAGTGGTTTTAAATGTTAAGGTTCAGTGTTTAGGTTATACCTATAGGTTTGTAACATTGATTACAATGTCATTGTTCTTGTTTTTATAGCACACAAGTTTTGTGAATGGTGGGAATAGAAGACAGGTGAGAGCTCCACATATTTCAGGCAGAAAGCCATTTACTGTTCGTCGACACGAGATTGTAAGCGTTCTAAACTTGTACTTTTGTACTACTTTCATTCTAATAACATTTAATTGAATATATCAGAGAAAAAGGGATATGGAATTGGGGTCTTATGGGAGTTTTTTGGATCTTGTTTATGGGTGTATGCTTAATTGTCACATTGCTTCAACAAGATCTGCTTAGTTTGATTAATAGATTATATAAACATATTCATAAATATTTGCACATTTTTTCCTTTCCTAGTCTAAAAAACGAGCTAAATGGAGGATCCTTGTGATATGATTGATTTGTATAAACGTACGCATTATTCAGAGAAAAAGGGTTGGTCATCCAAAGTGGCAGAAGAGAATTGGGTAACTTTCGTATCTATTTGTTTAAAAATCCAGCCTTTTCTATGTTAATGATTGTAATTAACTATATATACCTTCTTACATCCATGTGTTTTTAATAGGAGTTGATGAAAAACAAAGCGAGATCAATATAGAGAAGAAGGATCTGAGAAGAACACAGATGAAATAGTCTTGGAGGTTCTTGGCCGTGGATCTTGTTACATTAAAGGCCTTGGGTATGGTCCAAAACCTCCAAGCAGGCGCATCACATCATCTGATTTAGCTACCCAACAAGTCCAAAAGGAACTTCAAGATACACAACAAAAGCTACAAATGTCTAACTCTCAAGTAAATGATCTTAAGACACAAGTGGCTGAATTTGAGACTGAAGTGTCTGATTTGAAAACTCAATTGGTTGATCAAGGTGCAAATATCAACAAACTTATGGCAATTATGGCTGCTAATGGGATGAACGTATACTAGAGAAAAATATCATGTAAGTAATAAATACTTTTAAACTTCAATTAAGCTTTCAAATGTTGTTTTCCATGGTTGAAAAATATCACACCAGATTTTTCCTTAATATGAAGACTGCAAATTTTTATCTGCGTATTGGAGATTTGTAGTACTTCAACTGGATAATTGCAAATTCTTGCTGGCTTGTGTCCCTGCACAAAGTGGTTTTTGATGGTGTCTCTATGTTTTGTAAGTCATATATATGCCATCTATGTGAGCCTTAATAACCTTCACACCTTCACAAATTCTATGTTTTGAGGCATTCAAATAAACTTCACACATCATTAAAACTTATCACCATGAACCTTAATAAGCTTGCACAGTCAGTCTAATCTCTGGCACCAAAATAGTGCACACACACAAGGCACTTTAGGCATGGTTTTAACACCTCAAGTTCAGGTTCTGGCCTTTTAATTCATTGAGACGCATGTATTTTCATCACATGAGACTTATTATTTCATAACCTTGGCTTGTATAATAGCTTAGCATATTTTTGGCTTTTAAAACTTACTTTACATAGCATATACACATGAGGCTATACAAGTTTGCTAGCTTATGACTTCGCTGCACTTTTGCTACCATTTCTGGCATATTTTTATGCCACAATATAAACTTCTATCTATCTAATATGGCCAGGTTTAATAGATGGCCATAGCAGTACCAAACTTAGATGCACATGGAGATTCTAACTTGGTCTTCTTACTAGCTTTGGTCATGGTAATGATTGGGAACCATTATAAGCATGCATTAGCATCTTTATATGAGTTTATTACAGTAGTTTAAGTTCAGGTATTAAAAATTACACAAAACAGTCCACTTTTGGGCTTAAAATGTGATTTTTCACCAGTCTAATGCTCAAAACAGTTTAGGCATGGTTTCTTTAGCTTGTGTAACTTACTTATGCCATATTATAACTATTGAAACTTGCCTATATGGTCCAGGTATGGTGGTTCTTCATTTAGGTGCTAATTTCTATTTTAAAGCTTACTTTCATTGGTTTTTAGTTATGAATTTGAACCACACATAACATAGACCTTAACTAAATTAAGGAACACCTTTTAAATACCCCTTATGGACATTTCATGGTCTCTTTACTGACTCATAAGTTCAGGTACTGAACTTGACCAAAACAGTCCCCAAATTTGATGGTGTCTCTGTGTTTCCCTGGATATGATGTATTCCCAACACTTGTTGCTGCTGCCCATTTGCATAGTTGTGCATTGGCAATATTTAAAGTGGTTTGCTGGCATTGGCGCTTTCCTTGAATCTTGTGATGGTGAAATTACACTAATGTTGGTGATGCCAATCAACAGTATATGCTTTGATTTTAGATATGGTTTAATTTATCTTTGATATATTTTGACAACTGTTCTTGGTCCAATATAGGAAAATAGCATAATTCTAATGATTGGCAGGTGAATGCTTTGCAGGAGCGTAATGTTTGCTCTGTTTACAGTCTAAAGGGCAGCTGTGTAATCTTATTTAAGAATTTCAGCTTTTTGGATTATGTAATTTGGTTTTGTGGTACTTAGATTATTTAAGCAACAGTTTATTGCCTAGATGCAGCTGTGTGTTGCTGCGTTTTTTTGGCATGGCTGCTGCTGTGTGTTCCTGCATAGATTTTTGGCATGGCTGCTGCTGGTGTGGTATTCATGCTGTTGTGCTGGGTTGTTTGCTCTTGTTTGTTTATTGGTTTGCTTGGGTTGTTGTTGTGCGTGGCTGGTCTGGTTGGTTCAGTTTGTGCGTGGCTGGTCTAGTTGGTTTTTGCTGCTGTGTTGGCTTTTGCTGCTGGTTTGCTGCAGTTATGTGCGGCTGGTAGATGTTGTTGCTATATGGTAGCTTGCGGGTGATTTGTGCGGCCATGTCATTGTTGTTGCTGTCGTGTCGGTGGACCATTTGGGATGTCTTTGCTACTGCCAGTGTTTCTTTTAGGCAAAATGTGTTGCTGTTGGTTTCATTTTTTGGCCATAAAATTGCTGCTTGTTTCTATTTTGAGCATGTTTGCTCAGTTAGGCTTTGTGCTTGTTCTTATTGTCTGTTTGGGCATCTGGCCTGTTATCTTTTATAGTCATGACATCATAGGGCATGTCCTATCATGTCTATGCTATAATCTGATTGGGGTTTCCCATGATGTTCTGTACATTCTTTTTCTTTTAATTCAGTCTAAATTTAGCAAAAAAAAAGAAGATATTGTTACTAATATTAACTATTTGGTGACAAGTTATGCCGTCACTATTATATATCATTTAGTGATGCCTTTTACTTTTGTAACTATTAATAGCTCTTTATGTGACGAGTTCCATCGTCACCATAATTATTCAATTAGCGACATAGAAAAAATGTGTCATACAAATTAACTCTTTGCTGACAAACTATATCGTCACTGTATATATATTCATTTAGTCACAACAACTACTTTTGTCACTATTAGTAACTCTTTTTGCACTACAAAAAATCACACAAAAAATGACGCTAAAATTTGTCACATAAAATTCATTTTTCGTCACTAAAACATTTAGTGACGATTGTTAATCGTCACAGAGAGCGTCACCGTATGAGCGTGGTATTAGGTTTATTTGACAATATTTGATGTCGTCACTAAATGTTTTAACTTATGGTGACGATCTACATCATTGTCACTATAATTGATTACTTTTAGTGACGTTAATAGCGTCACTATTTGAATGAAACTTTCGTCACTCTATATTATGTTTCGTCATCAAAACTTGGTGCATTAAATGACAAAAATCGTTTTTTCGTCATTAAATGATATTGTTTTAGTGACAAAAATATGTTACTCTATTTAAATCATCTAATTTTAATGACGACAATATTGTCATATTTATGATTATTCTTTCGTCATGTTATTGTGTTTAGCGTCACCAAAAATAAGAAAATAAATGACGACATAAAAATTTGTCACCTAATAATATATTTAACATGACAATTATGTCGTTGTCATTTCATATTTTAAATAATATTACAAAATAATTTGTCACCAAAGAGTTATTTTTGGGACACATTTTTCAATGTCACTAATTTAATACTTATGGTGACGATACATCTCGTCACAAAAAGAGTTACTAATAGTGACAAAATTAGTTGTTGTGACTAAATGAATATATACAATGACGATATAGTTTGTCACCAAAAGAGTTAATTTGTATGACACATTTTTCTATGTCGCTAATTGAATAATTATGGTGACGATGGAACTCGTCACATAAAGAGCTATTAATAGTTACAAAATTAAAAGGCATCACTAAATGATATATAATAGTGACGGACATAACTTGTCACAAAATAGTTAATATTAGTGACAATATCAATTGTCATAACTAAATGAATATATATAATGACAATACTATTAATTCTAAACAGTCAATATTATTCGTCATTAAATTTTAATTTTCATTGACCAAATATTATTTGCCAATAAATGATTATAAATCGTGATGATGTGGTGGTCATATTAAGTTGTTTGGCATTCAAAATGTATTGTTACATTAACAATTTTCAATTTAAAAAATATAATACATTTAGTGAGCTTTTTAAATCAACTTTACACCTGTATATAATATAAGAGACAAAAGGCAATAAACATTAAAATAAAAAGTAATTATCTTATAAAAAAAATAGTAGATTCATTGATTCAACAAAATACCCAACTAGCTAGGCAATAAACAATTGCTTAAATAATCTAAGTACCACAAAATCAAATTATATAATCCAAAAAGCTGAAATTCTAAAATCCATATCCTAAGAAAATGCTTAATTAAAACCTTCAACCTTGTGGTGGTTATTGACCTTCCAGAAAAAACTCTATCTGCAAATCAAAAAAAACATATAGACATAAATCAATCAAATAGTTATGAAATTAAAAAATAAATGTATATAAAGAAAGAAATATTTAAATATTAAATTGTGAATTTTCCAGAACTATAGCTATACTAGCATTATAGCAACCAAAATTAATTTCCATAGAATTTAGAGGATCCGCATAATCGGATTCTGGTTGAAGCTGTAATATGAAAATAGACTTCAAGAAAGTCGTCCCATGTGCAGAGATAGATATTTATGAATCCCAAAATATGAGAACTATTAAAGCAAGTTTTAAACTAACCGAGATGCTTGAGGAAGGGAAAGCAACCCAAGAGCTACTGCACAAGTGAAGAAGTAATTATGTATTAGAACTTCACTTTAATGGCAATACATTCCTTATAAGGATAAACAATATAATAGTGACACATCATTTAAGATACTTAGACTAAAAAATTAAGACCCCTGACTTCGCTAATTAAAAAAATATACAAAAGCTGAAAACCAAAAAAACCTGAAGCCAAATAAAATGGCAGAGATAAATACTGAACTGACACAAAGGTACAATTTAATTCCTGTAATAAAACTCTTCTGTTCCTATGTGATTATTGTTTTGTTTTTCACAAAATAATTTTAGTAAGAAGATATTAATGGGAGCAAGTTGCAGCACACTACTTTTTCTTTTTTATCATTTTTTTAATAGAAATTTATGTTTTTACATTTTAATCCTAAAGAGTCTAGAGAGAACATGAAGCAGGGCTAGAGGGAAACTAAATGGAAACCTAGGCAAATTTTATCTTAATTATCAATCACATTGTCGACGACCAAAGGGTATCAACCATGCATTCTTATATGATTAAAAGAAAAGGTCGCTAAAACAATGATGTAAATATTAACCAGCAACCGTAAACAATTATACAATATAAATCTCTCTAAAATATCATGTCCCTATCTTACACCTTTGATAGCTGACAAACTAATAGTAATCTAAGGTCTAGGCCACTAGAATAAACAGGATGGGGCTTGGGGCTTCTTCTTTTTTTTCTTTTTGGGTATAATGTATACAGTAAAATACAAGAAATGTTATCTTTGAACCTGTTCAGCTGCATGGTTGCAACTAACAAAATACTGATAAATGCTTGCAACTACAGGGTACAAAAGAATGTAAACAAAAAGTATTAACAAACATCTAGACATCCATGTAGAAAATTGGGGAAAATAATTAAGTGACATTCGCCTATGTTTGGAACTCAAGACACACATAGATAATAACTTTGTCAAAGGTCCACTACACGTGATTTTCACATTATAAGTATTCTAAAAATACATTAAAATGCATTTGTGTTCGTTCGTATACAATGTTCTTTCTCCCTTTCATTTTCATCTTCTTTTTTCTCTTTGTTTCTAGGTTGAAAATAGAACTGAAATTTTACAAAAACACAAGTTGGATCCATTACCACGACCATTTTACATATACCGGTAATGTTATTAAAAGCAAAAGCATAGATGACATAATTGTAAACCAACACTAGTACATAAGAGGTAGATGTGAAAAAAGAAGTTAATTTGCCTAGTTCAAAGCAAAACACAGATTTTGATTGCTTACATGAATCATTTGAATGTAACGGGGAATCAAATGGGGGTGGAAATGATCGTTGACGAAGAGGAGATTCCTAACGTCGTACTTACGAAGATTGTGAGAGATGCAGAGGAGTGAAATGGCGGCTGCAATTGACTGAGAGATGAAAATTTCAAGCTCAAAGACACTAATCTGATACTTTTTACAGTTGGAGGAGCAGGAGTAGAGAGTAATGAGAAAAGGTGCAATTAAGGCGAGGAGAGAGAAAGCAAGGAAGAATAGAAAGGTGGAGAAAGCATAATTGTTCTGAGAGAAGCCCAAGAAAGTGAGAAATACTTGCAATTTGTGTATTGATTCATCCATTACAACTACACTACTACTAAACACAATATCCAAAACAGTCCATTATACCATCGTCATTGCCTGAACCCTGAAATTAATATTTTGTTCCAAGTAGAGAGAGAAGTCCAATTGAAAACACAATATCCAAAACAGTCCATTATACCATCACAATCATACGTATATTTTAATCTCCAAAATGTAATGCTAAGTGATGTAATTGAACATATGTTGGCACTTTACATTAAAAGAGAGAGAAGTCCAATTGAAAACAAAAAATTGTAGAAGAGTATGAAAAATTAGAAAAGATTCAATAGTTCAAAGTTTAATTAATATTTTGATGACTAAAAATAGTATTTTGGTGATTAAAATACATATTAAAGAGATATTAATGATGTGTATGATTTTTGTTGAGTATAATCATTTAAACTATTCATGTATAGTGAATATCAATTAATTATATTTGATACAGTATGCACTATTTTAAATCACCATAGAGGACTTTTGACAAACACCATGTATGCACTATTTTAAATCACCATTATCATAACAATTTATTTGTGTTATCAATCCATTTTAGCCTCCTTGTATCACCACAAAACAAACCTATCTCCTTTATTCTATTTCAATTCATAGCAGTTCAATTATAGCTCAATTGCAAAAAGTATAAGAACTTGGTCTCTTACACAAACAAATACACATATACATACATGAGTCTGTATATATGAATCAGTACAACAACTAATCGAATACGGATGAATAAAGTTGTTAGAAAAAATACCTTTGAAAAAATTGACGGGTCTTTGGGTCTTCCAATTTAGGGCTTCTGCAATTGGGACAGAAGGAGCCAATTTGAAGATGCAAAGATGAAGTTTGGGGTATAATTTTGGGATTAATGATAATCCCTTCACCCGTAGGAAACATTATCCGCACAATCAAATCTCAATCTCGCTAATATATCGCGTCAAAATTTGGCAATGCTTTTTTATTTCTCCCGCCTAAACTATGGCTAAGGAGTAGAGGGGAAAACAAATTGGTAGAGACCTAGCATCTATCTGGTTGATCCTTCAATGTTGGCTAAGAATTGAGCGAAACCATCTATTGCTTCCCTTTCGCGCACAACTCCAAACACGGTAAGAATTGAGCGAAGCCCTCCCTAATTGTTATTTAGCTGAATGTTAAATACAATACCAAAAAATAAAGTTACTTTAAATTAATTTCCAAAAGACTTTTTTAGACTAATATTATGTACTTGAAATAACATTTAAAGTATTTTAGATTTTTTATTTTTATTTTTTTAACTTTAACTTTATTTATGACCATAAATAAATAACAAACATTTGATAGTAGTAGTAATAATAATAATAATACTAATAATAATTATAATAGTTATAATTATAATAACAATAATAACACTACAACTAATAATAATAATAGTAATAGTAATAACAATAATAATAATAATATTTATTATTATTATAATAGTACTAATAGTAATAGTAATAGTAATAATTATAATAATAGTACTAATAAATAATAATAATTATTATTATTATAATTAAGGGTGTAAACGATTCGAATCGGAGCGAATAGAGATCTACTCGAATTCGACTCGAAATGATAAATTCGTATATACTCGAATTCGAATTATATTTGAAAAATCCTACTCAGATTCGACTCGACTCGACTAGTTTTATAATAAATATAATTATAAATTGAATTTCTTGTTTTACTTAAAAATGAGAAAATATATTTATTATTACACTTTACAAATATAAAATAACAATTAAAAATAAAAACAAAACAAAATAATAACTAATTATCCCAATTCGATTTAAATTTGTATATATTATAAGAGAATGTATCGAACATCAAATCAAATATGTATTAACCGAGTATGTATTGAATCACAATCAAGAATTCGAGTAGTTTGAATCTTAAACGAGTCGAGTATAACCTTGCTCAGATTCTACTAATATTTTTATTCGAACTATTTTTAATGCTCAGATTATACTCATATTATTAACGAATCCGAGTCTCGCTCGTATTAATAATAATTATAATAATAGTAATAATAATAATAATAATAATAATAATAATAATAGTAGTAGTAGTAATAATAATAATAATAATAATAATAACTATAATAATTATCATTATAATAATGATAATTATAATAAAAATTATGATAATAGTAATAATAATAACAACAATAATAACAACAATAATAAAAATAATCATAATAATAATAACAATAATAATAAAAAACAATTATTATTATTATTATTATTATTATTATTATTATTATTATTATTATTATTATTATTATTATTATTATTATTATTATTATAATAACTACTCGTTATACTAACATCTACTCGTTATAGTACAAATGGAGATAATGGAGTACATATTTAACTAAATTATATAGTATGTGTGTAGAAAATAAATATAATCTTCTTGTATATGTATATGTATTAATAATGGAATTATGGTAAGATATTATTTGTGTCACTAAAATAATTATAAAAAATATATTATTAAATATATTTATTTTATTTTTATAATCATAATTAAGACGGTTAATACTACCCAAATAAATAAATAAATATATATCATAAATATTTTTTTTAAATGTTAAGTATTGTTCACTATAAAAATATCACTAATTAAATTATATATTTACACGAAATTAAAGTAGGGGGAAGTCGCATCAAATGAAATAAAATTGTGACAGAAAGAGATGGAGTGGGGATGGGACCAAATAGAGTGACAAAGTAAAGAGGAGTACGTTAGAAATGCAAAGATAAGAAGTAGAAAGAAAGAAAGCAATAATGAACCAATGGTCACTCTATCCAACAACTGTTAAACAACTAGATGCCTGGATTTTGGGATTTAGTTTTTGCAGCTGATAGACAACAACTGGTAGACTTATAATGTCCTAGCAAGATAAACAACTATGCTTCTTTACAATGTTAGATTCTGGTTAATTTACCATCACATTTGTTGAACCAATGGTCACTATATCCGCCATTGATAATAATAACCATATGAAAATAGTCGTTAATCCCATCCTACAGAAATCCAGAACAAACAAAATCCAAGAGTCGCATTTAACTTCAAGATAATTCAATGATGTAATAAAACAAACGAGCTTGATTGCTGAAATCCTAAAGAAAGTGCAAGAACCTTGAGCATTCATATGATAACTGGTTAAACCATTCAATATGAAAGAAAAGCCAAAAACTAATGATTTTGTCATTAATTCATCATATTTCAAATACAATAACAAATTATATCTCTACTGCCACAAAACTGTAAGACACAACACTAGTTGGAACTGCTTTCACAACACAACACATCTGCTCGAGCCTAAAACTATTACCCATTACCCATCAATATTTGGAGTTTACAAAGCAATGAAGCGGCATCTTAAGGAAGATCAGAGCTAGGAGCCCCCGCACCATATCCACCGGATCCACAACCAAAACCACCCCTTCCACCAGGTCCCTGTATGAGTGGAATAAGAATACAAGATGTGATATCCACAAGAATCACACAGACATGGTCACAGTTGGTTGCATCTTTCTCAATACACAAGATTTTAGTAGTATATCCACAACAATCTATCAAATCAAGCAATGCAGGTGGGCCCCCCCTCAATGTCAGTCATCACTGTCTAAGTACTTCTAACATCATCAAATCATACACTGCAGCATCTCATAGTGCTTGAAACACTCCAGATCTCCATAAGAAAGAGCTAGCTGCTTCACATCACACTGGAAGTTATAGCCTACAAGTTGTGAAATTACAAGGATCATAAACTGTAACACCAAAAGAAGATGTCAACCTATTTTCCTATCAATACTATGTATAACAAGACATGCAGTAGCCTGGACTCTGGCCTTATTTCTAACAAGTAACTTTGGAAACTTTTCTCCCCACTCCACCCACCCCTGCCTCTCTCCCAAATAAAAAACCAAAATTTAGCTGACAAAGCTTTCCATATTAACTTAGCAAAATTATATAATCTTACAAGAGTGACTTATCTTATAATTACTATATCGTACCAAGCTTTAAAATTCTAGGTGAATGAAATATGCGAGTCAGGAAGTTGTCCAAAATATCAGGTACATCTTCAAACAACTTTATCAGGTCAAAGATATGGACCACCTTTTCAGAAGCAATTTGCATGATAGAAACCTGTAGCATGAAAAATAATGTTGTTAATGAGAGTTGAAAACAAATAAACAAGAATGATCATTGTAAAGGCTTGGCAGATTTCTTCAAAGTAGCAGGGACAATATCGGAAGGCAAATTAAGGCAAGTGCGAAGAAATTTGATGTCGTCATTGGTGAGGTACCAGTAATAATGAGTTTTACTCTTGTACCTAATGAGGGAAAAAAAGCCCAATTACTTTGATCAAAACGTTTGCAGTTGTGCTGTGATGTAGAATTTAGTCCCATCTAGATGCTTTTTTTATCCACAAGAAAACTTTCAATCAATTTTAAAAATTGAAAACAGGGGTTACAAATTACTTCAACATATATAGACAGAGACAATTTCAGTGACAAAAGTAACATTTATAATCCACATAAAATAACAACTTAAAGATTTAATGCTCAAATTAAGAACCTAATTATTTTCACCCAAAGATTTAATGCTCTAATTGTTATATTGAAACAACAATCTACCTATCAAAACAAATCAAAAAAATAAAAACAAAATGTATGTATATATTACAGACACAAACATACAATGTACCTATTACAAATGGTTCAATCAACAACACTCAAGACCAATTGAATAGATAACTAGATAAGTAAGAATCGACAGTCCAAAAAAAAAAATCCTAACTGACGAAGAGTGCAGAGCATCAAAATTTCAAAACAATGAAACATAATAATTCTATGATTCTATTACTAATTCACTATGATTACCGTGTATTGTATGTGGATACTGTGTACTCGCTGCAGAGATCAAACATGGGTCGAGTGGCACAACAGAGGTTAGGGCTCGGATGGGGAAGGGTCGCGACTGAGATGGGGCACAACATTGTCTAGTTTTAACTTTTCACACAAGATCATTTTGTCCATGAATACCTAAGGAGATAACATTTTCAAGTAATCTAAAAGTCACCAGAAATCAACTCTTTCACATTCTAATACAAAGGAAAGGAAAATTAGGATAAGATATCTTCCAAAGCCCCTGCAGCCAAACGACCCAAACCTATTAGTTAACCCAGGAAAAAGAAAATGAAACGGTCCAGTTGCTCAACTTCAAATTGAACTGAGCAAATCAGACAATGATTTTTGCAAATCTATTTTCTAAAGTTTAACAAAATTCATCATTGATGACTGCCAAAAAAGATAAAATGAAACTATTATTTATTTTTTCCTTTTCTTCTCCTTGTTTCTTATTGGATACCTAATTATCAGAAACAATACGGATCAAATTGACAAAAACAGGTCAAACAATTTAACACATCAGAGCATATAAAACCACCAAAATTCAGAAATCTCATTAAAGATCTTGAAGAATTTTTACCAAACAAAATTAAATCTCAACCAAATCAATAAACCAATGACTCGATCTAAATACATACATAAGTACACGAATACACCACTTTATGATATGCATCAATATATATTTATCGAGAGAGAAGATATTACGAGATGAACAAGGGCTTTGATGTGCTTGATGAGGGCGGAACTGCATTGATTCTCAGCAGGCTCGTGCTTGTGGTACCTTCGAATGTACTCTCTCTCCACTCCTCCTAATCCGTTCATCTTCGCCCCGTTTCAACTTTCTCTCTCCTCAATCATCAACACCGGACTTGCCGACTAAGAAAACCAAACTCTTTCTCTCCACTCGCTCAACTCAGTGAGTTAATTAGACACACCAATCCACCGCCATAGCTAACAACAACTTCAAGAAAATCTTTCAAATCATCGTCTTCAATATCATATCTGTGTGCATATAAATAAATATACGCATATATGAAGTAAATATAGGATTGTGACTAATTGGGATCGGAGGGTTTGGAAGGAGTCAGAGAGCGTCAATTTATTATTTTAAAATTAACCGTATCTGTTTTTATGGGATTATATTCATTACTATTTATTATTTTATTATTTTATGGCACCATTTGGACGACGGTCTATGACTTCATTCTTTGTCACTAAATATAAGAATTTATGACGAACTATTTTTGTCACTTATCTACTCATCTAATTAGTGACGCACTATTATCTCGTCATATAAAATTGATATTTATGACAATACAATTTATCATAAATTAATATTTTTTCGTCTTTAAAAATTTCCCTCCAAAATTCTTGAGAAAAAATTTGCCTCCAAATAAAATTGTGACGCTATTATGTACTTTGTCACTAAATATAAGCATTTATGACGAACGATTTTTATCACTTATCCACGCATCTAATTAGTGACGCACTATTATCTCGTCATATAAAATTGATATTTATGACAATATAAATTGTCATAAATTATTATTTTTTCGTCATTAAATAAATTCCCTCCAAAATTTCCCTCCAAAATTTTGCCTCCAAATAAAATTATGACGAATTTGTATTTGGCGTCACTAAATGTAAACACTAGTGACGAAAGCACATTGTCACTAAATTTTACAAATAATTAATGACAAACTATTATGTTGTCATCGAAAGAAATATTTTGTGACAATAAATATTGTCATCAATTATTACAAAATGTCACTAAAAAGTTTCCCTCCAAAATTTTGGTACGAAATTCTACCTCCAAAATAACTTGTGACGAAATTTTGTTAATCGTCATCAAATGTGTAAATTAGTGACGATATAAATGATTAATAGTGACAAAATTAAAGGTCGTCACAAAAGTAAAAGTTTTAGTGACGATTATGAATTTTGTAATTAATAATTAACAAATTGTGACGAAATTTTGTGCGTGGCAAAAAATTCGTCATAAAATGTGTGATTTCTTGTAGTGTTGTGACGAGATGTATCGTCACCATAAGTATTCAATTAGTGACATTGACAAATGTGTCCCAAAAAATAACTCTTTGGTGACAAATTATTTTATAACATTATTTAAAATATGAAATGACAACGACATAATTGTCATGTTAAATATATTATTAGGTGACAAATTTTTCTGTCGTCACTTATTTTCTTATTTTTGGTGACGCTAAACACAATAACATGACGAAAGAATAATCATAAATATGACAATATTGTCGTCATTAAAATTAGATGATTTAAGTAGAGTAACATATTTTCGTCACTAAAACAATATCATTTAATGACAAAAAACGATTTTTTCATTAAATGCACCAAGTTTTGATGACGAAACATAATATAGAGTGACGGAAGTTTCATTCAAATAGTGACGCTATTAACGTCACTAAAAGTAATTAATTATAGTGACAATGATGTAGATCGTCACCATAAGTTAAAACATTTAGTGACGACATCAAATATTGTCAAATAAACCTAATACAACGCTCATACGGTGACGGTCTCTGTGACGATTAACAATCGTCACTAAATATTTTAGTGACGAAAAATGAATTTTATGTGACAAATTTTAGCGTCATTTTTTGTGTGATTTCTTGTAGTGGGATTTGGAACATGTACATAATGTTTTTCACGTGTCAGTCTTACGAGCATATAAACCAGACTATAAACATGTGATAGATTTCGAACCGATACAGTTCGAAAAAGATTTGACCTATGAAGAGGTTCCTATTCAAATATTGGATAGAAAAGATCATGTTGTGCGCAATAAGACAATACCTTCGGTAAAGGTCTTATGGAAAAACCACAATGTAGAAGAGGCAACCTGGGAGTTGGAGGATAAAATGCGACAGAATTATCCTCACCTCTTCGAGTAATATGTTTTTGGCGATTCAGATGACGGAATCTTTATAAGGGGGAAAGATTGTAAAACCCTGAAGTTTTTAAAGGCACAGGTATAATTATTCTAGTCAGATTTCATATATGAATTTTAGGTATAATTTTTTTTTTATTATTTAGTTTCATTGGCTATTGTGACATATGTATATTTTATATATGATTGCAAGATAAGATTTTATGGGATGGAATCCTAGAATAATTGGGATGATATTATTAATTTGCTTACAGGTTATTAAAATAATTTAAAGGGGTTAAAATTATTTTAATTCTAGAACCTTAAGTTAATTATAATATTGCCTATATTATTTAACGAAGTTATTTGTATTTATTTTGGGGGATTACTCATTATTTTATGGGTTATTAAAATAATTTAAGGGATTAAATTATTTTAATATTTAAACCCTAGATTAATTATATTATTCCCTCTGCTTGATTAATGAGTGGTTTATTTATATTGAAACTCTTTTAATTAAGGAGTAGAATATTATATTTTATCTTATAGGTTATTAAAATAATTTAGTAATATAAATTATTTTAATAGTGTACCTTAGCGATAAATAATACAATCCCTTAATTAGTGTTTGGTATATTGGATTGTGAAAAAGGGGGTTTTAACTTCTCACTTAATGGGTAATTATATTTAATAATACTCATGAGGGATTTATATTAAACCAAAAGAGAAGCTATTGCTCTGCCAAACACAGCCTTAAGCCTATTTTGTTTTCCCCTCATATCCGATTAAAGCAAGAAATGGCTAAGGTTAGTTTAGCAGCTGGTGATTCATGAGAGATCTAAGCAGGAGTTGGCGAGATTGAGAGAAATTATGAATAGACTTTTGCTTCTACCGAATGAGAAGATAGCTTATACACAAAGGAGAGAGAGAGAGACTCGACTGAAACTCCTGAGTTGGGACTCGGCTGTTTCGCGTGGAAAGGGGCTGGAAATTGTTGGTTCGTGTGGGAAGAAGAAGGAAGGATTTGGAGTTGCTGTATTAAGAATCGAAGTTGCTTCAGGTATGTTGAATTTGTTGTTGAGGTTCAAAATTTAACAATTCTTAATTTAGGGCTCAAATTGGTATTAGTTGTTAAAGATTCAATTCGGTAATTGTGGAACCTATTTTTGCTTTGTGATTGAGTTAAGGAATTGTAGCTTTGAGTTGGGGCTTTTAACCTCAAACGGTTTCTATAATTTGGGGATTTCCGATTCGAACATTGATTTTCAGTAATGGTGGGATTTTTGGTTGATTTAAGGTTATTGTTGTAAAAATCCTATAATTTCTGGGTATTGATAAATATGATATTTAGACTGTTATAATTGATTAACTTGACAGATGTTGGCTATTGAATGTTGTACTTAAACAGTCGATAGGAATTTTGTTGTTTCAAACATATTATGTTCATTTTATTTCATCTGCTATTTGGGAATTCTGTGATAAAGAAAAGATTAATGGTATACTAGAGTATTGGTTTAGCAATGGTAATTCAAATCATGGATATATATTGGTTATTTAGTTAATCAATTAACTTGTATACATGAATGGTAGTATAAACCCGTGGCTATAATTGATACTTGAGCAGTATAGCTGTCAAGATATGCTTTATTAAATTGACAGTGAAATTTGATTGGGAAGTAGTAATATTTTGTGTTTAGAGTTTCACCCCAATTGATTTCTATTAACTGGGGAGTTTTGATTAAAGCAGTGGGTTTTGATAATGGTAGTATTATTGTTGCTATAAAACTGTTGTGGTAGAGTTTTATCATTTCTGGATATTATTATATTTGGTACTCAGACTGTTATAATTAAGTAGCTTATCAATGGCTTATTTCTTATAAAAGTTCAACCACTGAATTATAAATAGATTTTGTTTTTAAAACAAAAAAAAAACTTCTATGCGGACTGAAATTTGGATGGAGTTTAGCATGCTCAATTATAATCGATTATCTAATCTTTGTTATTAACAAATGAGTTCATACAAAGTTGGTATATTGTTTATTTTAATAATTCATCAATCTTTATATGTGGATAATGGTGTAAATTAGTTGGTATGATGAGATTTTGAGTAGTATGTCAGTCAAGACATGCTCTATTATATTGGCTTTGTAATTAGTATATTGTTTAAAGGAATTCCTTGTATGTTTTGTGATGTGAATTAATTGTTATGGACTGAGGTAGAACCATGGAGATTAGTTGTTGTTGTGCGGAGTAACAAGGGTGGCGGAGATGGAATTAAAAGCGTAAACCAAACCCTTAAAAATCAGTCCATAACAATAACGCGCGCAATATATTCGTATAATGGCCTAAAAGAACCATTTTTGGCTTAAAACCCAAAATATGGCAAAGTCGAAACCCAAGTTGAGTTCGTATATTCGAACTAATACTAATTTAATAGCCTTATGGAATTAAACCGTGACGAAACGTGTTTTAAACGAAAAAATAAAAACTTAATAATTAGTGCGCACGCCTATTTTTGAAGTGCTATTCGGGTTGAGTATCGGACCCGCAATTGGTGACTAGTTTTTTTTTTAGAAAAAATAGTCTACTATAATGACTATGATATAGTCGAATTTGATTTTTTTTTTATCGAACGTACGTGTTAGGAGTTATAAATTATAAGTTAGCTACGTGGCAAAGGGGGGGCTGCTGTGTGTGCAGCAGCTGCGTGCACAACAATGTGCAGCAGCGTGCAACACAACAGGAGCGAGTAGGTGCTAGCAGCAACGTAGCAGCAGTGTGCAACATTATGCATACCTAGCAGCCATCGCACAAAGTGTGCATCGAACCAACAGCAACAGTCGCTATAGGGCTAGCTTGGTGATTGTGGTAAACAAGTTAGGCGCGTAGTCTGTTTATTTGTTACAGCTGTAGTAGTAGTTTATACGTAATTACATCACCTATAACATACCAAGAGTTGTAGTGATTGAACTAGTAAACCAAGAAATGAAATTGTGCAAGGTAAGGAACAGGGACAAAGGGTCTGCTGCCTAATGGCAACAGTAGGCAGCAGCAAATCGCGGATATAGAAGCTTTAGATAGACTATGTTAACCTCATGATATAGTTGGAGAATTTAACCATAAAGTTTGGTTTAAGAATTTTCAAAATAAACAAGTATATAAAATCTATAATAGATTTACAATTCTATATAATTGAATTGAAAGCATGGGTGTAATGTATCTAGGGGACTGTTTTGACAATATGTTGAAGCATGTTGGTTTTTAACGCATTAACCTATAAGAGTGAATCTATTAAACGATTTGGCAACTATAATTTCCCTATTTTATCTATAACTACACCCAATACACAAAATGAGCTACGAATTCATCTTGAATATCTAAGTTAGTTACAAAAGAATGTAATACTCTTATATTTAAATTACAAGTGGCGTATAAGTTGGAAATTACGTAGTATTCATGTATTAAGATAACGTCAAAGTTTATTAAAACGATTAATAACTATCGTCGTGATTAATAGAATAAGTGTTTTTGAAAAAGTTGTAAGAATTTTCAAAAACAACACAAATGAAAACTAGTTGATTAGTTTTCAAGTGTTAAGCTTATAAACCTTAGAAATTCTAATATTTAGAATCTCTAAATGAACAACTTACTTTCCTTAAAATGTTCTAGTAAGTAGAGTAATAGAGTACTCTTAGCCTAATCGAACCCAAAGTTAGACAATAAAGGGTTAGGTCATAACATGGATGAGGTATTTGAAAAATGTGTTTATATATATATATATATATATATATATATATATATATATCCATAATATATTTATGTGATATTCACTCCTATACTTTTATCGCTATAATATATAGTTAACCTACTTCATATATCTATATATATGTGTAGGATCTACAGGGTCAAAATAGCAGAGTTTTGCCAGTACTTTAACAACAGGCAAGTATCTAAACACCAATTCTCTCTAAGTCAATCAAGTAAGTTGACTTGATCATATTAAGGTAAGTTTATATTTTTATACATAAAGTGATAAAAAGGAATTAAATCCTTTTTATTCCAATCAGCTTCACAAGATTGGTGAGATTTTTATTTTGCATATTATAATGATAACTGATATGCATGAACAGTTTACAGAGGGTCCAAGCCAATGGTTTGGGCTGGACTAAACTTATAACATTTCTATTCTTTTATCGAAATGTTATTGTTGTTCAACTATATTAATTATGGTTTGAATTCTAAGCTGAGTATGAACAATTTCCGATATAGGAATATATTTTTGAAATCCGCTTCAAGGGCGGTACAGACTTGTAACACTCTATGAGTGTGAGAAGTGAACCTAATGGGGGTTCACAAATAGCAGTGTTGATCAACGCAGGGCATATCGGGCTGATCACCCACCATGCCCATAAGTTCAGACGGTTCGCAAAAGAAACTTTGCCTGGAACCTTTTCAATAAAATTGAAACTATTGTTCATAGTTTGTATAACTACTCAGCATATTCTTTAATGATAATGGTTATCATGAGTTGGTTTCAGTTCATGTTACTTAACAGCTCATTCTACTATTAAAGTACACTCCACAGAAAACATTTATTCTTTCATACGTTATAATCGTATATTACTTGCTGAGCACTTTTATGCTCATTCTTGCTTTGTTTATAAATGTTTTCAGTGTACCCGGAATATACTACAGGGTCAGCAGGAAACAAAGGCAAAGGGAAGGCCGCAGACTAAATTTTGTTGCTCCCCGTAATAGATAGTTAAATGTTTGTATATATTTAATTATCATGTTAAGTAGTTAAGGTTATATATCTTGGGGTTTGCAACTCTGATGTAATACTTTTGTATAAGTTTAGTATTTACTTTTAGTTATGCTTTGGATATCGTGAGCACTAAATAAGGGTTGGAAGTACCTGAATTTAGGGGCGTCACATCATCCCTCTCCCTCTCTCCGGTTAAATGTGCATTCCTGCAGGTAAGAGAAATAATGTTAACTCAAAAAATATAATCCAAGCCAAAACCAAATAACTGTCGATTCCCTATATCTATTTTCTTTTACCCTCACACGAAATCCAAGTAAACCAATTTTCAACTATCTGAAGTAAATATAAGAGAATTTCATGTACACCCTGAAACTAAATCATTACAAGAAAATAGAATAAGAGGCTCTGCCAAAAGAGTTCACAAAGTTTAGCAATTTCTTCCATCACAGAGCATACGAGTCTGGCCGAAAAACAAGCTCACTAATGGACTTCATATACAAGTATATCAGTTAAAACAAGTCGACTTGTTGAGCCAAAGCCTAGTTGTTAGTTATGAAATGATGCAGAAAACATAGCAAACATTGATGATTTAGAATTTAGGAATGAAATTAGCATTCTAATTCAGGAAAAGCTCAAAGCTCTGTACAAATAAGTCAAAGCTCTGTACAAAATCCAAGTGTCTATTCTAGTGAGAAAATTCTTCCTGCCTAAGAGGCCTCACATTTATCTTTGTGTACATTTTGTAAAATGACAAATTGTTATATATGCTCAAACACCACTAAAGTTAACAGTGGAGAAGCAGAGAAATCAAAATAGAACAATCACAAAATGAATTGAGGAATATACGGACATATATTCTGCTTTCTGAATACAAACTGAAAACATACAAAATTCAAAAGAAATCATCACATAGACTAGCAGAAATTAGGAATCACCTCTTCTAGAATAGTAATACTGGCAGGAGATTTTCAGCTGCAGCAACCGAATCAGCCCACGAAGTTGGCATAGTCAAACAAAAATTCACCTTTTTCCTTCCCACAATTCCCTCACTTGCTTATTCTTCAAACACCTCACAAAACCCTCAAAATCCTTTCTTAAATATCAAATTTTCAATTCAACCAGAACAATTTTCGTCACCATCAAAATCAAAAAAAAAAAATACAAAGAACTTCAGTTACTTTCTCTTTCAGCCTAGCAGCAAAATCCCCTGATCAAACATAACAATCAAAATATTAACAAAACCCCAATATTGATCCATGACGGTCACAACAGACCAAATCATACACAGACGCATACAAAGCATATCTACAAAATGCAACACAAATTCATTTCGAAAAGAACATAAACAAAAACACAAAATTACATCAAAAAGAACAAATCTTTAACAAATACATACGACCATAAATTACAGAGAAGGAAGAACATACGTAAAATGGAGAAGCGTAAAGTTGGTGAAAAATGAAACCCTAATTTGAAGATGGAAGCTGTTTGGTGCCATGGGGAGGCGATACCCAAAAGCAAAAATATCTTGTTTCTCCCTCTACAAAAAAAGAGGGACACTTTCCGTACCGTGCCACGCCGGAAAATCTCATTTCCCCTTTGTCTCCTGCGAGTCCGCGGCCGCGTAGAACATGAGATTGAGTTCGAAAAATTAATCGAAGAAGAATTATCGTTCTGTAATGAAATAAAAGACGAAGGAACAGATTGTTCGAGAAATAACCGTTCAGTTTTTGATTGAGAGAAAGAGGATGAGGAGAGAGAAACTAGCTTGAGAGTTTTCTATGGAGGAATTTGGGTTTTTCTGTAGTGATTGAGATTTCTCATAGCGAGAAAGAGGCTTTGTCGAAGAGGAGAGCTCGAGCTCTGAGTTGGAGCTAAATTTGAGCCCTAGTTTTTGAGATGTCGATTCTGTGCTTTAAATTACTCCCTTCCACCCCTCCGTGTTTTTTAAATAGATAACGTTTTTTTAAAAAACGTTATCTATTTAAAATCAAAAATTGGCCCTTCTAAATTCACAACGTTTTTGTCTATCAAACTACAACGTTTTATTAAAAAAACGTCATGCAAAAAAATATCACAACGTTTTTTATAAAAACGTTGTGGTTTAAGTGTTGTCTATTTACTACTTTGTACTAGTGATTATGAATACTACTCCCTCCATTGCACAAAAAGAGCCCAATTAGTAAACTTTGCAAATATTAAGTTTGTATTTTTGTACCATGTTTATCCCTATAAATTGTTAATTTTGTAGGGATGGCATAATAAATGAAACTTTGATGGCGAACTTGAACACATTGCGGAATTTTACACTACCATCAAAGAAATGAGACTCTTGTGGAACAAACAAAAGAAGAATTGGTAAATGATACTATTTTTCTTGAGCAGAGAGAGTGTAACTTACCGAATGTGTTTTTTTTTCTTCTGCAATTTACAACTATTCTAGGAATCGATTGTTTTACTTTTTCTTCATCGAAGTGGAGGTGTACAGAGGGTAGTTCATATTACTTTCATTATAATTTATTCTTCTTGTGATGCTGAGAAACAAAAGCTGGTTCCCAAATTTTGCTTTATAGTTTCTCATGTATATATTGCTCATGTGCTTACTAATACAGAGTTGTTCTTAGAAATTCTTTTTCTCTTCCTTCTACTTACATGCTTAGTATTGCAGGTTCCCAAAGAATTTGGTTATCCCATCGTTGAAGAGAGTGTTCTACAGTTATCTAACAATTGTGAAAAAGCAGAAAATGAAGCAGACATTGAACACTATATCGATCTCAAGGTTCGTAAGTATTGTAATTTATCTGGTTGATAAAGAAATCCACTCAGCTTGAAATATATTATTGTTCTACTAGCCGAATCATCATATACTTTTACTCAATGTTATATACTTTCTAATGTTAATCAACAGTGGTGATCATGGCATGATTGTTCCATTTCAATCAACTTAAGCTTAGATAAGAGATCTAAACTACTCCATCATTGATGAATGCTAAATCAGCTGCTACAGCTATATGTTTTACCTAACGAATTAAATTTATGCATCAGGACCATTAAGAAGTCGTGCTGCAAAAGCTATTGGTTTTATTAATATGATGATTGATTACTCCACGGAGAATGCACCCTTGCAAAGAGCGAACTATCGGCATGTTAGTTATCAATTTGGTCTCACTTTTGGAAATCAATTGTTAAATGGCTATTGCTAGGAAACTGAATGTGAGAATGCCATAGGGTAAGCATAAACAGTCGAGACAGTAGCTCTGCTCATACCTAATGCTGTAACATTCGAGACATTCAGTCAATATAAATAAAGTTTATAAATGTAAATTTATTTTTAATGAGATGAATTTGTAGTATATAGTAATTTAATATAAAAAAAAATTCAAGAAGTTAGGCATGCACGTTTTTTTGAATTTCATTTCTTTCCTCGTTTGATCACCAATTATATACCTATATATATACATATATATATACATATATAATAATGGAGCTAGTTCATTACTAGTAATATATATATATATATATATATATGTATATATATATATATATATAAATAGCCTTACACGTACACTAAGTTTTCCTCCTACTCATTCAATTAATGAGCTAGTTAGTATATTATATATATGTAGCCAGAGGCGGAACCAAGGGGGCGAGGGGGGGGCATATGCCCCCCTAGGTTGGAATCTCCGGCAACCTTAGATTATTTCTGCTTGTAGGCAGTGGCGGAACCAGGGGGCGAGGGAGGCGGGTGACCCTGCTATCCTGAGTTTGTGAGAGAGAGATTTGCAGAGGTAATATATATATGAGTAGAGAGAAGGGGGTTATATAAAGGAATACTTAGAACCGGAGAGAGAGAGAAGTTGGGTGGGGTTTATTCAAAACTCTTTCTGCTGCTTCTTCATCTTCTTATCTGTTCTTCTACGTCTGCAGTTTTGTTCCTTGAAAGTGTCAAATTGGACCCCACATACATAGATATACAGGAGTACTATATATTTATCCATCATGTGATATTCAATCTTTTAGCTAGCTCATAGCTACAAGATTAGACATAATTGTACTTATTTTATTTTTTATTTTATCGGGAATTTAATTAATATAAATAATAGTTTTTTTTATTTTACAAGAAGAATTTTATTTATTAACTTTTTATTGTATAAATTTTTTTTTCTTTATATTGATAGTGGTATAATATAATATACTACACATTTATCGCCGTATCACATTATTGAGATAATATATATTATTTTTAGTCATTACAATGCACTCTTAATATTTATAAATTTTAATTTATAAATAAATTTTAATTTATTTATAAATTAAATACAAATACAATGAGTGTAATCAGACGCAAATTGTTTTTTACTAATATATTTTGCCCCCCCCCCTCTAAAAAGTTTCTGGTTCCGCCACTGTATGTAGCATATATTTCCTCCCTAACCAGACAAGTATATATCTATATATAATAAATAATGAGCTAGTTGTTCAATTATAAAGCTAGTAGAATATATATTAAATGATGAGCTAGTTTCCCTAATTATTTAATTATGAAGCTAGTTGCATATATATATATGTATGTATACACGTTTCCCTCCCAACTATATATATAGATACAAATCTGTCATACTGACAAGAAGGGAAAATAGAGAGAGGACAGAGACGTGAGAATAGAGAGAGAGAAAAAAAGGGTCACGATTGAGTTTAGGAGGAGAAGAAATAGAAGGAAAATGTATGTTTTTAATATATATTATTTATGGATATATATATATATATATTAAGCAATAATTGTAATAACCCAAAGATTTTGATATATTAAAATAAGAAATTTTACGTATGAATATTTTTTATATATAATAAAATTATTTTTATTATATATTAAAGCAAGTATGAGAATATATGTAAGGAAAGGAATGTGAATATGTAATATGTATATATATATATATATATATATATATATATATATATATATATATATTTCATATATGGTTTCAAGTAATTTTTTTATTAAAGAAATAGTTGATAATTATAAATTATATTCGATTAATAAGTTAATTTTTATATTAAAGATATATGATTATTTATAAAAAATATGATTACTATATTATTTAAATAATAAATGTATATCATAAGAAATAATTATTAATATTATTATTATTATTACTATGATTATTTCTTTATGATATGAATTTGTAAGATTAGTCAATTTATTTTAAATTGATTAAGTATGATAAATGTGGTAAAGTGACAGTACGGATCAGAACCCTAATTTGATCTATGGTTATGGATTTTAATTTTAAATATAATTGTATTTAAAATGAATGTATGTGTATTATGGATAATAAGAATTTATTTTCTTAAGAAAATTCGAATACTAAATATAAGTATTGATTGTATTTGAATGTATGTATGTACAATATGTGATTCAATGAGTATAATAATTATTTATCAATGATGATAAATATGTTATGACTTATGTGAAAAATGTATGTGATTAATTGTTAGTTAAAGTAGGGCTCACTAATAGTTATTTAAATTAGTGGACTAACCTAAGAATATTAGTATTAAACAATTGATAAGATAGTTAGTTAATTAAATATTTAATTAAAGTGAATATAGTAAGTGAATAAATTTTGTACATTAATTAATATGGATATTAATTAATGAGAATTATGTGCTATATGAATGATTAATTTTAATAGTTTAATTAGTAAGGAATACTAGTGGACTAGCCTAATTAGTTTACTAACCAAGCCCACTCATTAAATTAATCATGAACTTGTATAATTAATGTGTGGACTAATTAAATTAGACTAACATCTAATAAACAAGTAGCCCAAATGTGGAATAATAATATTGGAAAACTAGTGGCCCAAACTAGTTAAAGTGACCCCAAAATGAATTTAAACAAAGTCTAATTGTTAGCCCAATTGGGGTATACTCTTAACAACTTAATTAATATAATAAAGCAATAAAAGGAAAAATGGGACAAAAATCAAGGGGCCAGCCGCCCATTGGGGCCCACATGGGTGAGGTGTTGATTTTTTGTAAGCTTGCTTGTAGGAATTAAAAAAAAGGAAGTACTAATGATAATGATCACACATCACCAACTTGTCACTTTGTGTAAGAAAAATATACTTGCAAATGATGACAAAATGGATAGATATAATTTATATATCTATAGATATTGTAAGTAATTAGTCCTTTGTTAGTATTGTTCATTTCATTTTTGTTAGTTTGGAGAGAGAGAAAATAGAAACTTAAAGGCTACTTCTTTCTATTTCATCTATTCTTCTTTACAAAATAATATCAAGAACAGATAGAGAGAGAGAGAGGCCACGACTAGAGAGGAGAGCATTTTATTCAAAGTTTCAAATTCCATAGCTACTTTAGAAAGAAGAAGGAAATCAAGCAAAGGTATAACAAAATCTTAACTTTAATATAGTGTATTTTCTTTTTGTTTGATTTGATTTTTGATGATATGAAGTTATGATCTTGAGGTCTAAAACCTTAGGTCCATATGATAATAAGTGTTTTATGTTTAGATCTTACCTATTTAGGGGTTTAAGAGTTTAGAAAAAGAAAAGACATAAAACTATGTTTTAAAAAGTTAGAAAACCTTAACTTTTTACCACTTTGTAAACTTATAACTTGAGATCTATAACTTTGTTTTACGATCCGTCAAATAGAGGTGTTGGTGTGACGCCCCCAAATTCGGGTTTCCAAATACCCGGATCCGGTCATCACGATCCAACATAAACATCCACCTATAACAACATATGGTATCTAGAATGCGTAATAAAATAAACATACGTTGTTCATTACAAGGTGTTATTAGTCCCAGAATACGATTAACCTTAAACAATTACATAATCCATACCCTAAACAGCTATCAGGGTTTAAATTACATTAACAGTAATTAACTAACACATGAATCTAAAGTCTGCTACGAGAAGTCTATCATTTCATCTTTTCTTTTCCTTTGTTCTTCCCTGACGTCTCGGGTTTAGCTGCAATGAAGTCATGATATAGCAAGAATGAGCAACGAGTTTGCCCAGCAAGTTTAAAGTGCAGCAATAAAGATATTTCATGATGAAGGGATATCAAAGGAATTTCAACAACAGAATAATCAGAAGCAAGAACATTAAATGTTTTTAGAACAATTGATAGTCAAATAGACTTTGAACGATAACTTCCAGAGGAGTCAATAGCTGGTTGACCCTCTGGTTACTGGCTACAGAATAACGTACTTGAGGGGATCAGCCTCGCGTACCCTATGTATATGCATAACACTTAATTCTGCTATTTGTACCTTATATACGGTACGTGGGGTACTCCCCTATAAATAAAGGGGTGTTCATACAGTCTAAGAATCCTTACCAATGATTGGTTCGGATAGCTTTTATAAATTCTCACATAATTGTCTGACCGAACAAGGGTTCAGACTTAACCATGAATGGTTTATAAATTCCTGAATTTAAATATGCGAATTTCAAATGCACGAGTGCGAATGACAATAAATATACAGATGTGGAATAATTTTAAAAGTAATTAGACCACTTAAAGCGTGCTCGGAAATAAGATTCAAGCTCAAAGAATAACTTGCAACAATATATACCTTTTTGCACGAATTAAAAACAATGCATAAGGTTTAAAAGCTTGTTCAATGCCAAAAAATTGAGTGAGAAGAACTTGCAAAAATGAAAGAAGTTTAGGGTTAGGAACTTGCAAAAATCAAAGTTCGGGATAGAGAACTTGCCTGTTTGCTCAGCTACAGATAAATTCTAGCTTTAATTAATTGATCTCGAGTGACCTATCATTGGACAAAGTCGGCTTATCAATTATTATAACATGATTGTATCTTGGCACGCTTCACTATACCATTTACTTAGCAAATAAAGAATTCATCATCTATAATTAATTACCATTTAACATTAGTTAAACGGAAATTTATTAATGACCCTTAACTATTATTTAAACAGATAATAATTAATCATGGTCACTATCATTTGAATACTCAATTTATTTCCTTTAATAGTATCTAGGTATGGTTTAACAAACTTTATTTATCATCTATAAAATAAATTTATGTTAGTTTAGAGATGACAGGAACCATTGATCATTTATTCAGTTTTACTCTTAATTACCATTTACCTTAGAGGTAGCTTAGTAATTATTACTCTTGTTCCTTATTCAACATTAATTAAGGTATAAATTTACACACAATTAATTATTATTAAATATTAATAATCGCTAAGTGTTTATTATCTTTATTTATTAAGGTCCATAAATAATTAACTTATTAATCTCCCTCATACTTAATCATCATTTCATTGATGATTAAGTACTTATCATCCTTATTATTACGTAACTTTATTTATACTTAATTAGTATTATTATTAAATAATAATTAAATACTTATTACCTTTATTTATTATTTATTAATAAGTAATACATAATTATTTTGTTAACTTTATTCATATTTAATTATTATTATTATTAAATAATAATTAAATATTTATTATCTTTATTTATTATCTATTAATAATAAATAATTATTTTATTAACTTTATGCATATTTCATTATTATTATTATTAAATAATAATTAAATATTTATCATCTTTATTTATTATTTATTAATAAATAATAAATAATTATTTTATTAACTTTATGCATATTTAATTATTATTATTATTAAATAATAATTAAATATTTATCATCTTTATTTATTATTTATTAATAAATAATAAATAATTATTTTATTAACTTTATGCATATTTAATTATTATTATTATTAAATAATAATTAAATATTTATCATCTTTATTTATTATTTATTAATAAATAATAAATAATTATTTTATTAACTTTATGCATATTTAATTATTATTATTATTAAATAATAATTAAATATTTATCATCTTTATTTATTATTTATTAATAAATAATAAATAATTATTTTATTAACTTTATGCATATTTAATTATTATTATTATTAAATAATAATTAAATATTTATCATCTTTATTTATTATTTTATTAATAAATAATAAATAATTATTTTATTAACTTTATGCGTATTTAATTATTATTATTATTAAATAATAATTAAATATTTATCATCTTTCATTATTTAATGTTAAATAATAAATAATTATTAACCCTAGTTTATTATCGTTTTAAATAAGTCAATGAATTACATACCCACTTTGGAAAATAATTGAAGTAATTTAGGGTCATTTGGAGTGTCTAACCACCTGATTAACCTTCTTGATACCAACTTAGCTATTGGCCCTACCAATTTTATACTAAGTTCCTGTACACAGTCAAGGCGCATACCATAGTCTTGACATAGCAACCAAATGTGCAATACAATTTTTCCCCTTACAATCTTGCCGCAACCAACAACATATGAATATACGATATAGCTGATATTCTGACATGTTATTCAAGCTACCAGATTGCTACTCAATCACGAATCACAATAAGAAGAACAAAAATCCTACCAATATATTCTTATACACATTGCATCAAACACTTTGTGAGCATACAAAAAAAAAAATTTAGCACTGGCCTATACAATACACAAGACCACGCTGCCGAACCTTATAGTTCTCTAACACCAGAGTTCAACACAACCAATACATGAAACAACACTAAAAATTCCAAAGAACCATCTTAATCTAATATAGAAAATATAATGCCCCAATACAGAGGAAAATTTTGGTTCAATTCCATACACACAGTCTACAACCCAATTCGAGTCTGGAGAAGGAAGAAAAATTTCATACAAAACCTAAACAAAATTATCACAGTGATTGAATAACCCATTTTATACCTTGGGTTCGATCGGCTAGATGTTCTTCTTCTCCGTCCACAATAGTTGACCCAACTGGACATCCACTTTAGCAGAATTTAAAACCCTCAATTAGCCACCCCTGCTTCCTCTCTCGCTAAAGTTTTGAGCCCTAAATTTCTCTCTGATTTCCCTTCTAATTCAAACAAGGAAACGGCAGTTTTGGGGTTTGGGGTCCAATTTATAGGGAAAGTTTTGCCCTAATTATTTGGGGCAATAACCTTAGTGACTGGTCAAAGACCAACGGTAGGAGGGAGGTAATGGTCCGTGTCTGCACCACCCATCCGAGCTCAGCTAGACCGTCACATCTTCGAGCGGCGCCTTCCCATCGATCAAATCGCCGATTTTTCGAATCCTTTGGTCCGATCGTTGAGCGCCTAGTCCCTTCGATTTTTGCCTCGAACCTTGCACAGTCCGCCGGTCGATTGACGTTGCCGCCGGCGTCTTCCTCTCGTCTCTTGTTACTGATTGATTAAGGGTTGAGTTTGATCGCTCGAGGGCTAGGGCTTAGGTTTTTCTTGCTCGGCTGGTTTCCTTCCTCTTTCTTGACTGACTGATTTGGGGTTCCCCAATTTGATTTCGTCGGTATGAACCTCTACCAATTGTGTTACCAGTTATCCAAACGGATACAACCCGTGGATAGACTAAACCCGACAGAATTGAAAAGAAATGGAGTTGGGCCAGCTATTTTAAATACAAAGTGGCCCAATGAAAAAGAATAACAAGGAAATGGGATTTGGCCCAATTAATATAGTTTGACCAGCCCACTCATTTGACCCAATCAGAAAAATAAAAAGGAAATTTGGCCCCAATAAAATAAAAGGAAAATGGAAAATGGGTCCATTAAATTAACACCCTTATGTCCTAATATTTAAATCAAATAATTAATTCAATAAATTAATTATTTGAACATTTGTTTCAGCAAAAATTTCTCTTTTGAACAATTTAAATCTGATAATGATAGAATAAAATTAATTATTAATTTTCTTCCCAAATTTCTTGTACTTAAATGTTAGGATTAATTTATAAATTTGAATAATACTACTTACATGGATCCAGATTAAATTTATAAAATTATATAAAATGAATTTACTTATAAAAATAAATTTGATACAGTGTTTAAAATTCTCGGACATTACATCCTCTCCCCCTTATAAAAATTCCGTCCTCGGAATTTCAATCTAAAGTTACTAGAATAACTGGGGGTAACTTGCTCTCATCTTCTCCTCGAGTTCCCACGTAGCTTCTTCCATTGCGTGATTTCTCCAGAGAACTTTCACCGAGTGAATGATTTTATTCCTCAGCTTCTGCTCCTTTCTATCCAATATTTGAACAGGAATTTCCTCGTACGTTAAGTCCCTTTCGACTTGAATTGGTTCATAGGAAATAACGTGTTTGTAATCTGGCTTATACGGACGCAACACTGACACATGAAACACGTTGTGAATGTGCTCAAGTTCAGGAGGTAAGGCTACCTCGTACGCCACTTCGCCGATCCGTCTCAAAATTTCGAACGGCCCTATGAACCTAGGGCTCAATTTGCCCTTCTTTCCAAAACGGATCTTCCCTTTCCAGGGAGATACCTTCAGAAACACAAAACTACCAACTTCAAACTCTCGTTTCTGACGATGTAAATCCGCATACTTCTTCTGGCGATCCTGGGCTGCTACTAACCGCTGTCTTATTACTTTGATAATTTCCACGGTTTGTTGTACCAATTCTGGTCCTAACAATCTCCGTTCACCAACTTCATCCCAACACAACGGCGTTCGACACTTTCTCCCATACAATGCTTCGTACGGTGGCATACCAATGCTAGCATGGTAACTATTGTTGTAGGCGAACTCTACCAGTGGCAAATGATCGTCCCAGCTGCCACTTAAGTCCATCACCACTGCTCGGAGCATATCCTCTAGAGTCTGAATTGTTCGCTCACTCTGACCATCAGTCTGAGGGTGATACGCCGTACTCATTCTTAACTGTGTTCCCAGTCTCTCCTGTAGACTTCTCCAAAAATTTGACGTGAAGCGCGGATCCCTGTCAGACACAATAGATACCGGCACTCCATGTCGGGATACTATTTCCTTCACGTAAAGTTTCGCCAACTGCTCCAATTTGTACCTGATCTTGATTGGTAGGAAATGGGCAGACTTGGTCAAACGGTCTACGATTACCCAGATGGCGTCTAGACCCTTTTGAGTGGTTGGAAGTCCTACCACAAAATCCATTGTGATGTGCTCCCACTTCCATTCTGGAATCTCCAAGGGTTGCAATAATCCGCTCGGTCGCTGGTGCTCTGCCTTAATCCTCTGGCAAGTTAAACACCGGCTGACGAATTCTGCAACTTCCCCTTTCAAATGCGGCCACCAATAATGTTGACGAAGATCTTGATACATCTTGGTGCTACCCGGATGTACCGAAAATCTCGTATTATGGGCCTCCTGCAAAATCTCTTCCCTTAAGTCTGGTACGTAGGGTATCCAGATCCTTCCCTCGAATCTCAGCAATCCTGTGCTGTCAACCTTATACTTCGAGGCTTTTCCCTCCGATAACTGTTTCTTAATGTCAATGCATTCCTCGTCAAATTCTTGAGCCTCCTGTATCTTATCTAGTAGAGTTGGACCTACCGTTACGGCGAACACCTTTTCGTCCACCTCCATTGGATACCTAACTTCCAGCTCCAGACGTTCAAAGTCCCGTATCAACTCCTCCTGGACTGTCAGCTGCATCAATTTCACCTTGCCTTTCCTACTCAAGGCATCAGCCACTACATTTGCTTTGCCCAGATGGTACAGGATTTCACAGTCGTAGTCCTTGATCAATTCTAACCATCGGCGTTGCCTCATGTTCAGCTCCTTTTGAGTGAAGATATATTTCAGACTTTTGTGATCCGTATATATCTCACACTTCTCCCCGTATAGGTAGTGCCTCCAAATCTTCAAGGCGAAAACTACCGCTGCTAACTCCAAGTCATGAGTCGGATAACCCTTCTCATAATCCTTCAGCTGACGCGATGCGTACGCCACGACCTTGCCGTGTTGCATCAGTACACAGCCAAGACCCTTGTGTGATGCATCGCTATACACTACTAAACCCCCAGTGTTGTCTGGTAAGGTCAACACCGGTGCCTGGCTAAGTCTCTTTTTCAACTCCATGAAACTCTCCTCACACTTCTCCGACCAAACAAACTTGACTGTTTTCCTGGTGAGATTGGTCAACGGCGATGCTATCTTTGAAAAATCCTGTATGAACCTTCGATAGTATCCTGCCAATCCCAAGAAACTCCTGATCTCTGTTGGGGTTTTCGGTTGCTCCCAATTGATAACTGCTTCCACTTTTGCTGGGTCCACTGAAACACCATTCTTGTCGATGACATGGCCCAGAAATTGTACTCTCTGCAACCAAAACTCACACTTAGAAAACTTTGCATACAACTTCTCCTTCCTGAGAGCTTCTAAGACAATCTTTAAATGTTCAGCATGCTCCTCCTCTGTCTCCGAATACACCAAGATGTCATCGATGAATACAACTACGAACTTGTCCAAGTACTGTTTGAACACTCTGTTCATCATATCCATGAATGCTGCTGGTGCATTCGTCAATCCAAAAGACATTACCAGAAACTCGAAGTGCCCGTAACGAGTTCTGAATGCAGTCTTCGGGATATCTTCTTGCCTCACCTTCAGCTGATGATAGCCTGTTCTCAAGTCGATTTTTGAAAAGTATTTCGCTCCCTTAAGTTGATCAAATAGGTCGTCAATCCTAGGAAGCGGATACCTATTCTTAATCGTAACTTTATTCAACTCTCGGTAGTCGATACAAAGTCGCATAGAACCATCCTTCTTCTTTACAAACAGAACTGGCGCTCCCCATGGGGACACACTCGGTCTGATATATCCTTTATCCAACAATTCCTGCAGTTGCACCATCAACTCTTTCATTTCTACAGGTGCCATTCGATACGGCGGCTTAGATATTGGTGCGGTTCCCGGTGCCAAATCGATCACGAACTCGGTTTCCCTGTCCGGCGGCAGTCCCGGAAGTTCATTGGGAAAGACATCAGTGAATTCTCTCACGATTGGTATTTGACCCATATCATCCCCGACCTGACGAGTATCGACCACATGGGCCAAATAACACTCGCATCCTTTCTTCAGTAATCTCCTTGTTTGCATCATAGTAAGACAACAAGATGATTTTGGTGATTTGCTGCCATAAAATACCACCTTCGACTTATTAGAAGTCTTTAGGTGTATACATTTCTTCTTACAGTCAATAACTGCTCCGTGGGTTGATAGCCAATCCATTCCCAGGATTACATCAAACTCTCCCAGCCGAATTGGTATCAAATCCACATTGAGCTTAAATCCTCGCAATTCAGCACAACAATTCCTATGAATGCATTCTACGGGGATAATTTCCTTGTTGGCTACTTCTACGTTCATAGGGTGTTCTAACTTTTCACAAGGTACATTTAATTGACTAGCAAATTCTTCGGAAACAAAAGAGCGAGTAGCACCCGAATCAAATAACACATATGCATTTATATCATTGATTGGGATGATACCTGACACCACGTCCTTGGATTCCATTGCATCCTGGACGGTCATATTGAATGTGCGGGCTGTTGGCCTGTTGGCTTGACTGGATGGTGGCCCGTAGTTCAATCGGTTGCTGTTTTCACTGTTGTTGTTGTTTCGGTTGCCACTCCCGGCGTCGCTTTTCTTCTTCGGACAATCCCTCATTTGGTGGTCGGGTGCTCCACATGAAAAACATCCCCCCTTTGGCTTATTCTGACATTGGGGAGCCATGTGCCCCGGCTGTCCGCAACGGTAACACACACTCCTTCCCTTCATACATTCCCCGGTGTGGTTCTTGCCGCAATTATTGCACCTGCCTGGTTTCTTTGCCTCCCCTCCAGACTGGTTTCCTCCGGGTTTATTGCTCCCGAAAGATTGGCTCTCACTCCATTTGCGTTTATTGGGGTTGCTGCCCCCGCTGCTCCCTGCCTTCGGGCCCTCATGTCCTTTCTTCTTCTCTTGGTTGTATTTGGCCAGGGCCTCGCTGCCACCCTCTGCAATGATTGCCCTCTCCATCAATTCTGCGAATGTTCTGATTTTTAATACCGCCACAGAACGGTATAACCATGGTTTCAACCCTTACTCAAACCTACGAGCTTTCCTTTCCTCGGTGCTGACTTGGTGAGCTGCAAACCGTGCCAACTCATTGAACTTAGCTGCGTACTCCGCCACAAACATGTTCCCTTGTTTTAGTTCCAGGAACTTGATCTCCATCTCCTGCTTCATGCTCTCTGGAAAGTAATTTTCCAAGAACATTTCCTTAAAACGATCCCAAGCGACAGTGCCTTCTTCCACTCGGCCTCTGTTGGCCTTCCACCAGTAGTTCGCCTCGCCCTTTAACATGAAAGTAGCAAAGCTTGTTTTCTGCTCCTCTGCCACCCGTGCTACCTCGAATACCTTTTCTATCTCCTCTATCCAGGTCTGCGCTTCGATTGGGTTCAGAGTTCCCTTGAACTCAGGTGGTCCGACCAATTTGAAATCTTTAAAGTTTGCCAGATGATGCGCTGGCTCGGCTGCGGCTTGGGTTCTTCCAGGTGGCGGTCTTGATTGCATGGCCTCTGCCAGCATTTCCGCAAACATTCTCATGGGGTTGGTTTGTCTCCAACCTCACTTTCTGATTCCTCAACTCGCTGGTTACGTGGCCTTCCTCTCGGCATGGTTTGAATAAGGAAACTGATGACTTTTACCTATAGATTTACATTTTACACGTCATGTTATTAAAATAAGAAATCAAAGGTAAAATATCTATCAACACATTTGATTTAAGTGAAACATCTGCATTTATATTCATATACCACCGTTTGTTACAAGACGAAACCTGTGGCATACTGCTATAAATGCGCCACTGTGTCCTACCAAACATCCCCTAAAACAAAAAGTGGGGAATGATACTGCCCATCCTCTAAGGCAACAAAAGTTGGGGTTTGACTACTACCCCAACAAGAAAGCAAATAAAATGTTTCACAATACAAATATGCATACGTCCCTAATATGACAAAAGGTGGGACTGACTGTACTAGCAACTAAACAACCATCCTATCCCATCACTATACATCATGACGGATCCGAGCCTGCTGACCAGAAAATGCTCCATCCCCGACCCTGCGACGAACAGAGCGACTGGACTCCCCTATCTCAGTCCGGGGTCTCCTGTAGGCTGCATCTAGGGCATGGCCTAGGGTCTCTATCCTCACAGCTCTGGCCTCCAACTGGTCCTCCAGCTGATCAACCCTCCTGGCCTCCCTGGCCCAGGCCTCCCTGACGCGCATCCTTGCAGCCACCTCCAGTCCAGCCTCGAACCTCATAGCCTCCTTTTTCGCCCTCAGGTGGGCGATCTGCAGGTCCCTCTGCTCCAACCTCTCTCTCAACTCAGCATTTCGGGCCACTAGCTGATGTAGCAGTGGTCCGACCTGCTGTGCTGAGGACTCGTAGCCCTGCAGTTGTACCTTAGCCACCCCTAAATCATGCTCGAGCTGGTAGGCTAAGTCTCTGTACTGGTCCTCCATAAACTGATGGGTCTGGTTTTGCTCCTCCAAATGAGCAATCCGAGCCTCCAACTCCTCATTTCTGTCAGTCAACCCCTCGATGATATCATCAGCAGTGGACCCCATGCCATCAATATCAGCAGGTGGCTCCTCCCCCTCGACCTCGGGATCCTCCTCCTCAGTATCAGGGTCCTGACTACCAGACCTCATCACCCCACCTACTACTGGCTCTGGCAGCTCCCTATGGTAGTCCTCCTCCGGATCGGACTCCTCCTGTATCAATCACGGGGCAATAGGAGCATAGCCCACCAGCTGCTCCGCCACTACCGGTATGTCTATAAATACCTCCTCCTCACGGACTCCACTAGTCCCTGCCCTGTCAGTCATCCTACAATCACACCGAAAATCAACATTAGTACAGCAATAAAATATATTCATTGAAGAAATGAAGTTATATTTCATTGGGTACTACTCGACTCGATGAATTCCCCAATTCATCAAAACCACATAATTAAATCTCCTCGATTTATCTCCTAACACTCAATACGAGTTTACTATGAAGGTTATATCCTAGGTTTCGCGATCCTAAAGTTTATAACCTGGCTCTGATACCAACTTGTGACGCCCCCAAATTCGGGTTTCCAAATACCCGGATCCGGTCATCACGATCCAACATAAACATCCACCTATAACAACATATGGTATCTAGAATGCGTAATAAAATAAACATACGTTGTTCATTACAAGGTGTTACTAGTCCCAGAATACGATTAACCTTAAACAATTACATAATCCATACCCTAAACAGCTATCAGGGTTTAAATTACATTAACAGTAATTAACTAACACATGAATCTAAAGTCTGCTACGAGAAGTCTATCATTTCATCTTTTCTTTTCCTTTGTTCTTCCCTGACGTCTCGGGTTTAGCTGCAATGAAGTCATGATATAGCAAGAATGAGCAACGAGTTTGCCCAGCAAGTTTAAAGTGCAGCAATAAAGATATTTCATGATGAAGGGATATCAAAGGAATTTCAACAACAGAATAATCAGAAGCAAGAACATTAAATGTTTTTAGAACAATTGATAGTCAACTAGACTTTGAACGATAACTTCCAGAGGAGTCAATAGCTGGTTGACCCTCTGGTTACTGGCTACAGAATAACGTACTTGAGGGGATCAGCCTCGTGTACCCTATGTATATGTATAACACTTAATTCTGCTATTTGTACCTTATATACGGTACGTGGGGTACTCCCCTATAAATAAAGGGGTGTTCATACAGTCTAAGAATCCTTACCAATGATTGGTTCGGATAGCTTTTATAAATTCTCACATAATTGTCTGACCGAACAAGGGTTCAGACTTAACCATGAATGGTTTATAAATTCCTGAATTTAAATATGCGAATTTCAAATGCACGAGTGCGAATGACAATAAATATACAGATGTGGAATAATTTTAAAAGTAATTAGACCACTTAAAGCGTGCTCGGAAATAAGATTCAAGCTCAAAGAATAACTTGCAACAATATATACCTTTTTGCACGAATTAAAACAATGCATAAGGTTTAAAAGCTTGTTCAATGCCAAAAAATTGAGTGAGAAGAACTTGCAAAAATGAAAGAAGTTTAGGGTTAGGAACTTGCAAAAATCAAAGTTCGGGATAGAGAACTTGCCTGTTTGCTCAGCTACAGATAAATTCTAGCTTTAATTAATTGATCTCGAGTGACCTATCATTGGACAAAGTCGGCTTATCAATTATTATAACATGATTGTATCTTGGCACGCTTCACTATACCATTTACTTAGCAAATAAAGAATTCATCATCTATAATTAATTACCATTTAACATTAGTTAAACGGAAATTTATTAATGACCCTTAACTATTATTTAAACAGATAATAATTAATCATGGTCACTATCATTTGAATACTCAATTTATTTCCTTTAATAGTATCTAGGTATGGTTTAACAAACTTTATTTATCATCTATAAAATAAATTTATTTTAGTTTAGAGATGACATGAACCATTGATCATTTATTCAGTTTACTCTTAATTACCATTTACCTTAGAGGTAGCTTAGTAATTATTACTCTTGTTCCTTATTCAACATTAATTAAGGTATAAATTTACACACAATTAATTATTATTAAATATTAATAATCGCTAAGTGTTTATTATCTTTATTTATTAAGGTCCATAAATAATTAACTTATTAATCTCCCTCATACTTAATCATCATTTCATTGATGATTAAGTACTTATCATCCTTATTATTACGTAACTTTATTTATACTTAATTAGTATTATTATTAAATAATAATTAAATACTTATTACCTTTATTTATTATTTATTAATAAGTAATACATAATTATTTTGTTAACTTTATTCATATTTAATTATTATTATTATTAAATAATAATTAAATATTTATTATCTTTATTTATTATCTATTAATAATAAATAATTATTTTATTAACTTTATGCATATTTCATTATTATTATTATTAAATAATAATTAAATATTTATCATCTTTATTTATTATTTATTAATAAATAATAAATAATTATTTTATTAACTTTATGCATATTTAATTATTATTATTATTAAATAATAATTAAATATTTATCATCTTTATTTATTATTTATTAATAAATAATAAATAATTATTTTATTAACTTTATGCATATTTAATTATTATTATTATTAAATAATAATTAAATATTTATCATCTTTATTTATTATTTATTAATAAATAATAAATAATTATTTTATTAACTTTATGCATATTTAATTATTATTATTATTATTAAATAATAATTAAATATTTATCATCTTTATTTATTATTTATTAATAAATAATAAATAATTATTTTATTAACTTTATGCATATTTAATTATTATTATTATTAAATAATAATTAAATATTTATCATCTTTATTTATTATTTATTAATAAATAATAAATAATTATTTTATTAACTTTATGCATATTTAATTATTATTATTATTAAATAATAATTAAATATTTATCATCTTTCATTATTTAATGTTAAATAATAAATAATTATTAACCCTAGTTTATTATCGTTTTAAATAAGTCAATGAATTACATACCCACTTTGGAAAATAATTGAAGTAATTCAGGGTCATTTGGAGTGTCTAACCACCTGATTAACCTTCTTGATACCAACTTAGCTATTGGCCCTACCAATTTTATACTAAGTTCCTGTACCAGGATACATGCGCTTAAGCTTGCAAGCCAACACAGTCAAGGCGCATACCATAGTCTTGACATAGCAACCAAATGTGCAATACAATTTTTCCCCTTACAATCTTGCCGCAACCAACAACATATGAATATACGATATAGCTGATATTCTGACATGTTATTCAAGCTACCAGATTGCTACTCAATCACGAATCACAATAAGAAGAACAAAAATCCTACCAATATATTCTTATACACATTGCATCAAACACTTTGTGAGCATACAAAAAAAAAAAATTTAGCACTGGCCTATGCAATACACAAGACCACGCTGCCGAACCTTATAGTTCTCTAACACCAGAGTTCAACACAACCAATACATGAAACAACACTAAAAATTCCAAAGAACCATCTTAATCTAATACAGAAAATATAATGCCCCAATACAGAGGAAAATTTTGGTTCAATTCCATACACACAGTCTACAACCCAATTCGAGTCTGGAGAAGGAAGAAAAATTTCATACAAAACCTAAACAAAATTATCACAGTGATTGAATAACCCATTTTATACCTTGGGTTCGATCGGCTAGAAGTTCTTCTTCTCCGTCCACAATAGTTGACCCAACTGGACATCCACTTTAGCAGAATTTAAAACCCTCAATTAGCCACCCCTGCTTCCTCTCTCGCTAAAGTTTTGAGCCCTAAATTTCTCTCTGATTTCCCTTCTAATTCAAACAAGGAAACGGCAGTTTTGGGGTTTGGGGTCCAATTTATAGGGAAAGTTTTGCCCTAATTATTTGGGGCAATAACCTTAGTGACTGGTCAAAGACCAACGGTAGGAGGGAGGTAATGGTCCGTGTCTGCACCACCCATCCGAGCTCAGCTAGACCGTCACATCTTCGAGCGGCGCCTTCCCATCGATCAAATCGCCGATTTTTCGAATCCTTTGGTCCGATCGTTGAGCGCCTAGTCCCTTCGATTTCTGCCTCGAACCTTGCACAGTCCGCCGGTCGATTGACGTTGCCGCCGGCGTCTTCCTCTCATCTCTTGTTACTGATTGATTGAGGGTTGAGTTTGATCGCTCGAGGGCTAGGGCTTAGGTTTTTCTTGCTCGGCTGGTTTCCTTCCTCTTTCTTGACTGACTGATTTGGGGTTCCCCAATTTGATTTCGTCGGTATGAACCTCTACCAATTGTGTTACCAGTTATCCAAACGGATACAACCCGTGGATAGACTAAACCCGACAGAATTGAAAAGAAATGGAGTTGGGCCAGCTATTTTAAATACAAAGTGGCCCAATGAAAAAGAATAACAAGGAAATGGGATTTGGCCCAATTAATATAGTTTGACCAGCCCACTCATTTGACCCAATCAGAAAAATAAAAAGGAAATTTGGCCCCAATAAAATAAAAGGAAAATGGAAAATGGGTCCATTAAATTAACACCCTTATGTCCTAATATTTAAATCAAATAATTAATTCAATAAATTAATTATTTGAACATTTGTTTCAGCAAAAATTTCTCTTTTGAACTATTTAAATCTGATAATGATAGAATAAAATTAATTATTAATTTTCTTCCCAAATTTCTTGTACTTAAATGTTAGGATTAATTTATAAATTTGAATAATACTACTTACATGGATCTAGATTAAATTTATAAAATTATATAAAATGAATTTACTTATAAAAATAAATTTGATACAGTGTTTAAAATTCTCGGACATTACAGTTGGACATATAAGTTAACTACTAAACCCAAGTGGTAGCACTCAAGAATAATATGTGTACAAGTCGTGATGTTAGTTTTAGTCAAAACAGTCCAGGTTTCTCTCAAGAAAGATAAAGAGGCCGCTAACTATTGACTGCCAGCGGCAGTTTCGTCAACTTTTTGTGCTCTAAAACTTCTATGAAAATTTGGAGTGATAGTATGAGAAGTTGTGTGAGTCCTATAAATATTTGAGAATTTTTGACCATGTATAATAAATGTTATGAATTTTATGGTGAAAGACTACTTTGAAAAGTATACCCGAATAACTCTCTTTGGTTAACTCCAAACTTTATGAAATAATTACTGGGAGTATATATATATATATATATATATATATATATATATATATATATATATATATATATATAATAGGAGCATACCCTATAAATTTCAGAATTTTCTAGCAAAGTTTCGATTTATGAAAAATGTAACAAGATTTGGCTATTTTGGACTATTTAAATATAGTAAATAGATTTTAAAATTTTCGGAAAAAATATATTTTCGTAAGGGGACTATATATAGTTTATTTCCAGAAAAGAAATGATCTTGAAGATGTTTTTCTATTTTTCATATAAATGATGAAGTTATGGATAAATGAATTTAATTAATTCTGTGATGTTAAAAATTTGAAAAATAGGTTTTTATGGCTTGAAAACTCTATATAGGGTCTATGTAGATTTTTGAAGGGTATTTTATTCAATGTTGATGAGATATTATGGTTGTGGTATTTTAAGATGATTAAATGAATAAATTAGTAAAGTGTAAACAGTTAGAATAAATTGTTTATTGGTTTAATAAATGACTAAAATGTTATTAAGATATTAATAATATTAAATGAAAGTTTAAAAGAGAAGTCAAGTTATTGATTGGGCGTTCAATAGGCTATATTGAATAGTATGATAAATTGGAAATTCAATATGTTAAAAATGGAAAACAGTTTGAATCCAGCTTGTTGAATAGGTGTATTTAGTTGCTGAAATAGTGAATCTAGCTTGTTGTATTGTAGGTTAGTTTGAATCCAGGTTGCTGGATTGGAAAAAATAGTTGGCTGAATTGAATAGTTTGAATCCAGTGTGCTGGATTATAATCTAGGTTGGAATCCAGTTTGCTAGATTGAAATCCAGTTTGCTGGATTGCCATCTAGTTTGCTGGATTTAGAATCCAGTTTGCTGAATTGGGTATTTAACCTACGGGATCATAAAGAAAGACTTATATAATGAAAGATTTAGTGTTAATTCATAAGGTATATGATAAAGTAGTGGTACAGTCGTACTCTTTAATAGTCGATGTATAGTATATGGGCTAAACAACTTCAGGGAGCAGAGGTATATCCGAACTACTAACCGATCTAACTCACTGTGAAAACAGTGTAGCCGAGACGGAAACTAGTTTGTTGGTTGTTTGTGAAAAACCACTCAGCATACTATATTGAACACTGTTAAAGACTTGATGTGTGCTAGTTTTAGAATTATGAATGCGTATGGTGTTAAGGTGTTATCTAATATTTGATTATGTGGTTGAATATGTTAGATAATTTACTTATAAAGAAGTGATATTATAATGTATAATGTGATTTGCTGATTGAAAGATTAATCTTATAAATGATAGGTCTTTCAAAAGAAGTCATATTAAATTGCGTAGCAGTAGTCAACGACCAAGGCAAGTATCCTATCCTTTTCATTTACTTTATGAAATGGATTTAGGTTTATGCAAGCTTTTAACTCAATCTATTATTGAGCAACTATTCTATCCTTTCATTTACATTATGAACTGGATTTGTATGTTGTGCAAGTATCTGAACTCTTTCTTTACTGTGCAAGTATCTAAACTTTATGCACTACTTTTATTTCGTGCAAACAGATATATGTTATGCAACTTCCTGATTATTGCTATGAACCTTACATTATTGCAAGTTCCTAACCCTAGACTTCTTACATTATTGTAAATTCCCTAACTCAAACTCGAGTTATTATCCTTCAAGTGGATAATTATTGTTGATTATTCCACATCTAAGATTATTATTGAATATTCGCATTTATTGCAAGTTCCCAAATTCAAACTCGAATTATTATTTTTCAAGTAGATAATTATTGTTGATTATTTCACATCTAAGATTATTATTGAACACTCGCATTTATTGCAAGTTCCCAAACTCAAACTCAAGTTGTTATTTTTCAAGTGGATAATTATCGTTAATTATTCCGCATCTAAGATTATTATTGAATATTCGCATTTATGTAAATTTCTTAATTCAATCACTTATTGAGCAATTATCTTAACCCTTGCATTTACTTTATGAAGTGGATCCGTATATTATGCCAGTACTACTATTTTATCGAATTTCCTTCGATTCGTTCATTGTTAAAAGTATCTTATTACTGAATTGCTATGACTCATATTGAAAATTTGTATTCTAAGTTTGGTTATACAAGTTTCCCCACTTGTATGAATTATTGTACATTATCAATTACCCTTGAATTCGAAATTCGTTGACATGTTCTGATACATACTATTAAATTTCAGTATGTATACCTAGTTTAAAGATTGTCTAAGCTATTTGACCAGCTAGACCTAATTTGAAAAGCATTGTTGAATAGTATTGGTTATGATAAAATCGTCCAACTAAATTATTTTAGTTAGGACTCCAGACTGAGTATGAACAACCGAAATGGGAAAAAAATTTGTATATGCGCCAAAGGCGGTGATGATGAACTATGTGCCAAAGGCGGTGATGATGAACTATGCGCCAAAGGCGGTGATGATGAACGCAAATGTCATTCTAGCATGTAGTGTTGATCAAAAATGAAAAATGACAGTTCATGGTCTTTTGACCACTCAGTATTCAAAAGTCACTCCGTTGTTTCAAAAATCTTAAAATGATTCGATATGTTGTTAAGAATGGTTTCAAATGACTTCACCACTATTGATTCGTGGTAGAAGTAGTCCTCAAAGAAAACATTTACTTCTTCAGCGCATTATTATAATTGTTATTAGTTGTTGAGCAATTGAATGCTCATTCTTGCTTTGACTTAAATGTTTTCAATTAGGCGTGAATGTTCAGAAGACTCTGGCAAAGACAAGGGCAAAGGAAAGCTTAAGGAATAGGTTTTAAGGTGTTATCTATTGTGACGTCCTCAAATTTGAGTACTAAATATAAGTATTGATTGTATTTGAATGTATGTATGTACAATATGTGATTCAATGAGTATAATAATTATTTATCAATGATGATAAATATGTTATGACTTATGTGAAAAATATATGTGATTAATTGTTAGTTAAAGTAGGGCCCACTAATAGTTATTTAAATTAGTAGACTAACATAAGAATATTAATATTAAACAATTGATAAGATATTTAGTTAATTAAATATTTAATTAAAGTGAATATAGTAAGTGAATAAATTTTGTACATTAATTAATATGAATATTAATTAATGAGAATTATGTGCTATATGAATGATTAATTTTAATAGTCTAATTAGTAAGGAATACTAGTGGACTAGCCTAATTAGTTTACTAACCAAACCCACTCATTTAATTAATCATGGACTTGGATAATTAATGTGTGGACTAATTAAATTAGCCTAACATCTAATAAACTAGTAGCCCAAATGTGGAATAATAATATTAGAAAACTAGTGGCCCAAACTAGTTAAAGTGAGCTAAAATGAATTTAAACAAAGTCCAATTGTTAGCCTAATTGGGGTATACTCCTAACAACTTAATTAATATAATAAAGCAATAAAAGAAAAAGGGAAAATGGGACAAAAATCAAGGGGCCAGCCACCCATTGGGGCCCACATGGGTGAGGTGTTGATTTTTTGTAAGCTTGCTTGTAGGAATTAAAAAAAAGGAAGTACTAATGATAATGATCACACATCACCAACTTGTCACTTTGTGTAAGAAAAGTATACTTGCAAATGATGGCAAAATGAATAGATATAATTTATATATCTATAGATATTGCAAGTAATTAGTCCTTTGGTTAGTATTGTTCATTTCATTTTTGTTAGTTTGGAGAGAGAGAAAATAGAAACTTAAAGGCTACTTCTTTCTCTTTCATCTATTCTACTTTCCAAAATAATATCAAGAAGAGATAGAGAGGAAGAGGCCACAGCAAGAGAGGAGAGCATTTTGTTCAAAGTTTCAAAGTCCCATAGCTACCTTAGAAAGAAGAAGGAAAGAAATCAAGCAAAGGTATAACAAAATCTTAACTTTAATATAGTGTATTTTCTTTTTGTTTGATTTGATTTTTGATAATATGAAGTTATGATCTTGAGGTCTAAAACCTTTAGGTCTATATGATAATAAGGGTTTTATGTTTAGATCTTACCTATTTGGGAGCGTCACAATAATTGTAGTACCCGATAAATTATGAATTAAGAATTCGGGTAATCGTTAAAGAAGAATAAAATAATTAAGAATGAAGAAAGGATAAGTTAATATTTTTGGCCTCATGATAAATGATGTTGGTCAATTGCAGAAAAAAAATTTCGAGCTAGAAAAATAGTCAACGAAAAACAGACAAGTTTCCTAACTTACACAAACTCTGTATATTGTGCAAGTTCTCTCATTTTGAGCAAGTTCCTAACTTGTGCAAATTTATTATTCCGTGCAATTTTCTGAATTATTGTAAATTTTCCTAACTAGTACAAGTTTATTCTTCTGTACAAGATTCTTAAGCATCTATTTGCTTTTGATAAAAGTTTCCTGAATTTTGAATATTTCGTTCAAGATAATTGTTATCTTGCGATATTAAATTTCAGAATATATTTGCAAGAATTGTTGAACTCTAAATTATTTTAAATATTCCTGATTTATTTGTAGAGAAAGTCATTATTTCGGCTGTAAGATCCCGACTTTATGAAATAAAAATTTATTATTTTCTTTATGATTATTTTTTTTCTAAATAGTGAAGTGCTTAATTGTTATAAATGATAGTTAAGGGTGTTATATGCAAATTATCTGATAAACAGTATGTCGAGAAATATTCCTTTTGTCGGGGAATATTCTTTCTGTCGGGGAATATTATATTCGGTACCGTACGACGGCGCCGAAATGGCAATATTGTCAATGATAGTGGGCCCCACAACGGGTTAACTGTCGGATATAGAAAGTGATAGAAATTGGCGGCAAAACTTTAACCGATAACTGTTAAAATACCCGGTGATAAAAAGAACAGTAAAACGCATTATTCTACAGTAGCACACGGTATTCCACAGTAGCTCACGATGTTGCACAGTGTTTTATATTATTGATTCAATAATTGATAAAGTAGCAATTGCACAGTATCTTGATTCAATAATTGTTAAATAGCATCTGCATAATATATTTTACTATTTGTCACGACACTGTAACTTATATCATTTGATAGGATATTTTAGCATTATCGACAATGTCTAGAAATTCTGTCAAGGAAAGGGGTTATTTAATTGCGCGCCATTTTTATGGAAGGCCCCCTCTTTCCTGGGAATAATCTGGTTGTCAGTATTGCGAGTATATGCTATCTGTGATATTAATACATTTAACACAATAATACAGAAAAAAAGGGATTTATTGTGATAATGGAGTTATTTTTATAATGGTTTTATCTTTTTGATAATGGAATTATCTTTTGATAATGGAAGAAAAAAAAATGGATGGATGATATAAATGGAAGAAAAAATGGATGGATGATATAAATGGAAGAAAAAATGGATGGATGGTATTAAAAGAATATGTCAAGGGTATAAGAGTAATAAACCAAGAAAATTTAGGAAAAAGACTAAAATGCCCTCACCTTGATTTTCCTATAAATAGGGAGGGTTTACTTAAGAAATTTTCACACCTTCATTGCCTATACTTCCTCTCTCTCTCTAAATTTCTTAAGTTCTCTTAGTGTGCTAGGCTATTGTGAGTATTTGTGAGAATACTAGTATTGTCCAAAGTTAGTAAACTTCATAGAAAGCAACATCCAGTATTTTATTAACGAAGGTAGGGAATATCATTTCTTTCATACTCATATATAATATCATTTGCTTTCATGTTCGTAAGTGATATTATACTCATAAAGGTTGTTATTCGTTCTATATTAATTTGTGGGGATAACCTGTCCGTGCGGTATGACACATGCCTGGTGAATATCCTTTTGTATTCATTCTTTATTATTCTGTGGGAATAACCTGTATGTACGAGTGTCGTACCTGGTGAATATCCTTTTGTATTCATTCCTTATTATTCTGTGGGAATAACCTGTATGTACGAGTGTCGTACCTGGTGAATACCCTTTGTATTCATTCCTTATTATTTTGTGGGAATAACCTGTATGTACGAGTGTCGTACCTGGTGAATAATCCTTTGTATTCTTTCCTTATTAATCTGTGGGTATAACCTGTCCGTGCGGATTGACGCATGCCTGGTGAATAACCCTTTGTATTCATTACTTATTAATCTGTTGTGGAAATAATCTGTCTACGCGAATTATCGCATGACAGGTGAAAATCCATTTGCAGTTTCATATATTCTGTTATACTCGTATAACGTATCATTTCTTTTGTACTCTTTAAGGGATATCTTTTTCTTTCACATTTCTCCATTTAGGATAAGAAATCCTTGTTTGTTTCCAAAACCTTATTTTTAAATGGAGAAAATCCCTAAAAATTAGTAGAATATCCTTAATAGTTTGTGCTTCATCTAATATCTTCTCACTTGAATCTTTCTATTTCGTTTTATACGTTATAGTTGAAGCATGAAATAATTTCTTGAATATCATTCTTGAATTTGACTCCACAATTTGGTCATCGTGTTGGCAATTTGGTCAATCTTTGATTCTGATTAAATTATAGAGCTTTTCTTATCCTTAATCTCACTGTATCATTGTCATCATCCTCATCCTCATACTTAAATTGTGGTGATAGTTCTCTTTGGCCCGTAGTGCAAAGATGAACTGGCGTGACATGATTTTGACCAAACTGTGTATTGGTATAATCATGACTTTTGGTGTTACAAACAAAGGCGTATGGTGAAAGTTCTCTTTGGCCCGTAGTGCAAAGATGAACTCGCGTTTGGCATGATCATGACCGGTGATGTTACAAATAAATATCTTTGGCACGTAGTGCAAAGAGAGACTGTTGAATATAAACTGTTGATTTGGATGTTCATAAACAGGAATTGTTGATTGGTGTTACAGGGATAAAATATTGGTGGTGATCCTTTAATTTATAGAAGATGGTAGATATTATAATCTACTTGACTCTTCTAATGGATTGTTTGTTCCGCTGCAATTGTTGTTGTTGAACAATTAAAATATCTTTAAATCTCTGATTTAATTTTGTTGAAGACTAAAGATAAATTTTATTCTTCATTATCTTAGTCATGATATTTCTTACTGAGCTATTTGAGCTCACCCTTTTCAGTTTTGTTTCATTGTTCTTCTCAGGAAAGGAAAATGTAGCTGGGACTAGCCGGGGAGTGGAGTGATGGTCCGAGTTAGTGGTTGTCCTTATCAAGTTATGGCATAGCTTAATAATGATTGTACTAGAGACTTAAAACATGTGTTGTCGTCTTTTTACGGCATTGTAATAATTTGAGTTTGGATACTGTGGTACCATACGGTACAATATTTGTATGGAAAGTCACAGTATATGTGTGGTCGTATTTTGCACTACAAATATTAGTTGTAAATGGGAAAATTCGTATTTGTATTTGTATTTTGTAGAATATTTTTGGCGACTCAAAATGGGTTGTGTGGACCTATTTTGGGGGCGTCACATCGGCTTACTCTAAAAGTAAGAAATTATATTATCTATTCTCCAAACCAATTGTTTTGGGCGGAATCTTAGATTGAGTTGAACAACCCTGTTTTATAAAGGGGATATTATTGTCGAAAAATTCGACTTATGGAGATAATGTTGTGCATGACATAGGGTACGATAGGTTGATCTCCTAAAGTGCCTGTGGCGATGGAGAGTCGGCAATTTATATAATTGTGGGGCATTTACGTTCTTGGTCCTTATGACTACTCAGTTCAAAAAAAAAGAAAATTTATTTGATGCTCGTCAATTTAAATATGTTCATTATTGTGTAAATTATTCTCATTTATTATTCTGATTTAATTTGCATTCAATTATTCAATTCCCTTGTCATTCAGTTCTTGATATTTTATATACTTGTTAAGCGAATTAGTTGTTTACTCTTGCGTAAAATTTCCATGTTTTTCACTAAGTCTGAGGAACCTGAAGGATCGGGTGTAAAAGATAAAGGGAAGGGTAAAGTCAACAAGGAAGAAGAATAAATAATTAATTTTGTATTGTTTTAATTAAATAATTAACGAGGTGGTATTGTAGAACTATTGTATTAGTTCATATGATGTAAGTAAGTCCTGAGTTGTATTATTATACTTGATGTAAACCAGTGAATTTGAATAAGTGTATAGTGACCACCATACCTGTAGTAGCAAGTACTCAAGTATGGGGGCATCACAGGTTGGTATCAGAGTTGTAGGTTATAACCTTTAGGTTAGAGAACCTTAAGATATAACCTGGTAATATTAAGAATTAATTTTTAAATTGTACTTTTAATATTTTTTTTAATGTACTAAGTAAGTTATTTTTATGTTGTAGAATGGCTGAGGAAGAAGTAATTAGAGACATTTATGAGGTACCTCAGACTACACCCATAATACCAATAGCAGATCTAGAAATAGAAGAGGAGGACCCTGAGGAAGAATACGAAGAATATTCCACAGAAAATCAGGTAGTTCCAGGGTATATCATAAGGGATGAGGAGCCATCCGAGGAAGAAGGAGAAGAAGAATCTGAGGGAGTAGGATCAGCATTAGAAGAAGCTTATGCTTTGGTGCTGGGGATATTAAATGAAAATAAGGAATTAGAAGAAAAGATTCAGCAGTTAGAGGAAAGGATCTTTCAAATAGAGCACCAAAATCAGAACTTAAAGGATACAAATCAAGAATTGGTAGCCCAAAACCAAGAGCTAGGAACTAGAAACAGTCATGTAGAAGGGAGAAATGCAGAGCTGGAAGGTAAGTGTCAACAGTTGGAACAGAAAAACCAAGAACTAAAAGTTTGGACCTAAGTGCTAGAGTCACGAGTTCACCAGTTGGAAGATAGGGAAGAGGAACTTGAGGCTATTTGGAATGCGGAAATAAATACTCGTATCAGAGTAGAGGCGGTGTTAGGTGGGGTAGAAGAGAATTTGAGAAGAAAGAAGAGAAGGATGGATTGGGCAGTTTATAACTTTAGAGTTTCCTATGAACGAGTTTTAGATAGGGTAATGAATTATCCAATAGAGGAAGGTCAGATGATTCACAATATAAGTAGGGACCTGGTTTGGTTCATAATGGAATAAGAACATAGAGAGGCCGCATAAATAGGGTTATTTGTGTAATAGGTGAAAGTCTACTTTTATACGGACCATATATATGTATGTAGGTACTTTCATCTTTTCCTATATAATTATAACATATGTAAGAAAGTAGAGTTTGATATGTAAAATAACTAACTATTGTATAAAAAATAAATGTACGTAGAATGATGTATAATATTATATGAACATATGTCTTGTGGATGATGAATGTATTAATTAATTACTTGTTTGAATTGCATAATGATACGTTGTTATATTAAACAGAAAATACGAAGAGGAAGACCAAGAACTATTAACTTTAACGAGGTAATAAATAATGAAGCAGCAACAAATAATACTAACGGAACCACACCAACTACTAATACAAATGAAGAAGCCTCGAGTAATGTTAATCCCTTACAACAGTTTGTGGATTTATTAATAGGATCACTTCAAGAAGGGTTAGGTGATCGAGCAAACGTGAATCAAACTGTAACACCAACCACTACCTTCTAAGACTTAAGAATGTAGGTCCACCTGAATTTAAAGGAACCCCTAAGCCTATAGAGGCTTAAGCTTGGATAAAAGAAATTGAAAAAGCGTTTGCAATAGCTAAAGTTGAGGAGGACCAGAAGACATTATATGTTTTGTACATGTTGAAAGTAGAGGCAAATTTCTGGTGGGAAGCAAATGAGCATAGGGCCGGGATGGTGTGATACCTTGGACTAGGTTCAAGGAATTATTTTTCAAAAATTATTTTCCCAAAAGTATGCAAAGTCGTATGGAGATGCGATTTTTAGAACTCAAGCAGGACGACATGACGATACCACAATATACAGCAAAATTTAATGAGCTAGCTAGATTTGCCTCACACCAAGTAAATACAGAAGAAAGAAAAGCAAGACGATTTGAACAGGGTTTAAAACCTTGGTTGTTCAGTAGATTGCCTGTGTTACAAATCGACTCATTTGGTATACTGTTAGAAAAGGTGATAATTATATAGGGCGGAAGTGAAGCTTTAACTAAATATACTCAGGAATAGAAAAAGAAAAGGTTTGAGGGAAAGAATAAGGGTGAAGGTAATAATAGCGAAGGTGGAGGGACTTTCAAAAGGAAATGGAATAGTAACAATAACAACAACAAATGGAATGAAGGAGTAGCTAAGAGGAAGATTGAAGCATGTAAGAAATGTGGAAAGAATCACTTTGGATCATGTCTAAAAGGAAAGAGTGTATGCTACAATTGTGGCCAGGAAGGCCATATAGCTCCCAATTGCACGAGTCCAAAGCAGAGCGGATGTTTTATTTGTGGTGCGCTAGATCACCAAATTAAAAATTATCCAAGAAAGGGAGTGGAACAGGGAGGAAATAAGAACAGTGGCAGCAAGCCAACAATAACATGACTGCCAGCCCAGGCCGATCAACAATAAGGACTTTTAACATGACGATCAAGGATGCAGTGGCCTCCAAGGACGTGGTGTCGGGTATTATTCAGGTCAATAATATTAATGCTTTATATTATTTGATTCGGGTACTACCTGTTCAGTTATATCACATGAGTTTGCACAACGATTAAATTTGCCTCAAGAAAAATTAGAGTATCCCTTGAATATAGAGGTAGCTAATAAAGAAGTAATTCATGTAGATTATGTACATAAAAATTGTTGCATGGATATAAGGGGATATAAGTTGCTAGTAGACTTAATTCCAATCAGACTAAGGGAGTTTGATGTGATACTTGGAATGGACTGGTTAAACAGACATGGCGCGATTATAGATTGTCAAAAGAAATGTGTGCATCTTGTGACTCCGTCATAGTCCAAGGTAGTATTTTATGGAAGTTGTTCGCCTAGGCAGTCTTGTTGTTTATCCGTTATGCAGGCAAAAAGATTACTTAGGAAAGGATGCGTAGGGAACCTAGCCCATGTTGTAGATACTCAATGGAAGGGTATAGAGTTAGGTCAGATACTGGTAGTAAACGAATTTGGAGATGTGTTTCTGGATGAGTTACCCGGTCTTCCACCAGATAGGGAAATCGAGTTCGTAATTGATGTAGTGTCGGGGACAACACCTATTTCTAAAGCACCGTATAAGATGGCTCCATAGAGATGAAGGAATTAATGATGCAGTTGCAAGAATTACTGGATAAGAGATACATTTAACCTAGTGTGTCTCCGTGGGGAGCACCAGTGTTGTTCGTTAAAAAGAAGGATGGGTCTTTGAGACTTTGTATTGACTACCGGGAGTTGAATAAGGTCACTATTAAGAATAAATATCCATTACCAAGAATTGATGATCTGTTCGATCAACTGAGAGGAGCTAAATATTTTTCAAAAATAGATTTGCGATCGGGATATCACCAGTTAAAAGTAAGAAAGAAAGATGTTCCTAAGACGACATTTAGAATCCGTTATGGTCATTATGAATTTTTAGTAATGTCGTTTGGAATAACAAATGCCCCTGCAGTATTTATGGATATGATGAATCGAGTGTTCAAGAAACTTTTGGACACGTTTGTAGCCGTATTTATTAATAATATTTTGATTTACTCAAAGACAAAGGAGGAGCATGAGGAACATTTGAGATTGGTGTTGGAAACTTTAAGAAGAGAGAAATTGTATGCGAAATTTTCCAAGTGTGAATTTTGGTCAAAGAAAGTTCAATTCCTAGGTCATGTAATTGATAAAGACAGGATTTCTGTAGATCCAGTGAAGGTGGAAACAGTAATACATTGGGAACAACCGAAGACACTGACGGAGGTTAGAAGTTTCTTAGGATTAGCAGGATATTACCGCAGATTCATTCAAGATTTTTCTAAGATAGCGGTACCATTAACCAACTGATGAGTGCATAATGTTATATGATTTTGATTCCTTTATTTTTGGTTTTATTACATGTTTTATGTGTATATGGACTTATTAAGGTGTTTATTGATTACAGGAGGAATTGGTACTGAAAAGAGGAATTAGAGCTAAAAACAGGGAAAATAAGAAAATTCCGAGGCTTAAGGATGCATGATCTTGACTTGGAACTTGGATTTTATTGTAGATCTACGTTTTAGCTTTCCGGATCATCTTGAATCGCCTCAATCGGAGTTCGTATGAAAAAGTTATGACTTATTTACTAACGGGCGATGAACTTCAGATTTTCGACTTGCCATTTACACAGCAGTCACTTTGAGGCCAATTTCGACCTTTATCTAGCCCGTATCTCTGAAAACTCAAAGAATGAAAGTTGTAGATCTCGTCGAGATCTTCGATTTGATAGGTGACCAGTCCCGTAACTCTTCCCGAATCAAATGTTATGGCCATTTTTCCAAAGAACGTCGCAGCTGAAAATTTGAGCGTGGTCGGCTCTGAAATGGCTTGATTTGAGCGCGGTCGGCGCTGAATCTAGTGTTTTTGAGCGTCGTCGGTGCTGAAACGTGGCACGGAGCGCTTTTGCAAGAGTTATTTCCATAAATTTAGGAATCTTTGATATCTTTTCCAATTCTAATATAACTAGGATGTTTTCTTTAGATAGGATATTATCTTAGGACTATAAATACATGTTATTAGTTAGATATTAGACATCTATCATCTATCACATCTACTACTCCTTCTACTCAATTACAAACCCTAGATTTAAAGATTGAAGGATGTCAGGCTAATTTTCTATATTCAGTTCTAAAGGGAGGTGAAACCTTATTTACAAGTAATTGATTAATCAAGTTTTATTCTTTATTCCTTCTTGCATGAAACTTATTCTGATAATCTATTTCAATTGTTTGCATGCTAATTGATTTCATTAATTTAATATGGCCAATTGGATTAGTTTGATCATTAACATCTGCTAGATTAAGGAGTAATATTACGTGTAATTGATAGTATTCCTTGTCACCAGTAGCAATTAGTAATATTGATTGTGTCAGAACTTTTGATTATTACTAAGGTTATCAAGAAACAAGTTAAATAAACCGAGCTTCTATGTTTATTGCTTGAATTAGCCTAATTCTCTAGTCCTTAATGTTGCTGTCCTATTAAATCTAAAGAGCTTGTTTTAGGTTATATGATAGTTAGAATCTGGTAAAGAGCTTGTTTTATTCATTGAATATCTAAGGAGAATTTCAAATAGCAGAGCTTATTGTTATCTAGGGCTAATAGTTTTATTAAAGGGTAAATAATAATAATTTGGTTGATTAATTACTGTGATTTGGTGGATCTGAACTAAAGAACTGAACTTGTTTATTTATTGGTTAAGCTTATTACTCGATTTTGTTTAGTTAGATAATTGATTTTCAAAACCCTCCATCTTTTGTCATTGAATAGATTTTAAACACGTACTCTCTGTGAGATCGATCGTTGCTTACTACTGTGCTAATTGTTAAATTTGTGAATAGAAAGTGAGGTTAATTTAGGAGTGTTAAACGACAGCTCCCAAATTTTGGCGGCGTTGCCGGGGAGTAAAACGGTTGTTTTTTTCTACTCAGTTTTTTTTTATTATTTTTTTTAGTTTATGACTCGATCCTCTCAAGTTGTCATAGATTTTGATCCAGAGATCAAGCGAACTGCAAGAAGTTTGTTTTTATCTATTCTTTGTTTCTTTTGTTTTATTCCTGTTTAGCTGACAAAACTCCAGAAGCTGAAACTTAATTACAAACATGGCATTCTATTCACAGCAATATGGAACCTAGATGAATCACACGCATACAAGGGTGAATGAGGTAAGTACTTATAATCTTGAATGTCAAATTTCTAAATTAACTGCTTTGGTTCAACGAATGGTTGTAGGGAATGTGCAAGCAGCAAAAGTATGTGGACTTTGTTCAAGATCAGGACATATTGCAGATGCCTGTCCATATCACCACCAATATGATCCATATTATGACACTTACAATCCAGAATGGAGGGGTCATTCCATCGTGAGCTATGGTGATGATTGGCAGCGAGAGTATGATTCTTTTCAAAAGTGGTTGTGATGCCCCCAAATCCGGGTCCCTTTTACCTCGGATCTGGTACGTTACGGTACATCATCTACATTCATATTCTGTAACTAATGCGGAAGATATAAACATAAATTGTTTATACAATACATTCTACAACATATCCCATGGTCTTTAACCTTAACTAAATTCATACATTTATAATCTTAAAAGATTTACATCCTTCATTTACTTAAATTATCATAATAGATAACCGTTAAACTAATCTTCAACTCTGTCTTTGCCTTTGTCCTTCTCTGAGCATTCAGGCTTTAATCTGAAATGTTATCATGATATAGCAAGGATGAGCAACTATTTTGCTCAGCAAGTTTAAATGCAATAAAGATATATCATGATTGAAGGAAAGAATATAGCTTTCTGAAGTTTCAACAATATATAACCATTGTCAAAGAATGAGAATCAATTTCAATAAATGAATAATTGAATCAATAACACTGAGTGGCCAACAATGGCCATGAACAAATTTGGTAATCAAGGTGATCAGCCTTTCATACCAGGTGAACATATGCAACTTGCACTAAGTGCGATTAACAATAAATTTCATTGATGTGGTATAATTGACAATAATTAAACCACTAGCATGCTTGAAAATATTAACTCAAGTTTGAATTGGGAAACTTGCTATATGTAAGAAGTTTAAGGGTAAGAAACTTGCCTGTTAGACGAGCTACAATTTTCTAGCTTTAATTTAAAACTCTTCGAACGACCTAGCATTGATAATGTCGGTCTATCAATTAGCATTGCGTATAATTGAATATTTATACTCTATCATATACTATTTAAATAGCAATCAATAAATCACATAGCACTTTTCATTTCTTATATTATCATTAAGTCGAATAGATATTTAATAGACCTTAGGTTAATAATTTAATTAAGCAATACTATTTTCCTTAAGTGTTAAACACTTATTAAACCTTTAAACAATTTATTATAATTGTCTAATTAATGTGTTATTTAAATTTCACTTTATTTTACTAATTCTATCTTCATTTAATTACTATTTAATAATAGTTAAATAGTAACTAATTAATTATCCTTAGTTATTATTAATAATAACTAATTACATCTGCTTATTATTTAAAGTTAATTAAATAATAAATAATAAAATTATTAATCTCATTTGTCTTAAATTATTATTTAATATACTAAGTAATTAACTTCTGATCCTCAAATAAAAATTTATTTATTTACTGCATTAGTCTTTAACTATTCCTTACTATTAAAGAATAGTTAATTAACATTTGAACTTATTTATTATTCAATATTAATTAAATAATAAATAATTATTTATTTATCATTGAAAAATAAATAAATAATTCACTTTATAAATCTTTAATTATTCTTTCTTCTCCAAAAATAATTAATTAACATTTGCACTTATTTAAAATTTAATATTAATTAAATAATAAATAATTAATTTAATATTAATAAAATTAAGTAATTACATCATTATTACTTAATATCACTTAAACACTTTTTAATCATTATTAAATAATAATTATTCACTTATTTCACTTTACTTGTAATTTCTATTATTTCTAACTTTTTTTTACATTTTTAGTTTTGACATGCTCTTTCGTTCATTTTTAATTCTCAAATCATTAATCGTATTACAACGAATTTCTGATATGTTTTTCGTATCATATGAGACTATTTTTACAAAATATGAAACTCTCATGTCGGGTTCATTAAGCAGTCCAAATAATTAGCCAAAAGTGTACGTTCATAACGCTTTTTATCTTTTTCGCAGCTATACCCTCTCTCGCTAAAACAGTCATAACTTTTTCGTTTTAAAACTTTTTTAGGCGATTCTTAAGCCCACGCGAAGCTAACCTCCGGGACTACAACTCTTCCCTACTGATAGTTTTCCAGATTCCAAACACATCAGTCCAGAAATTCCGTTCAAGTGGACTGCACCGTATTGGTTTCTCAGTTTTGAGTCGGTTATTTTAAAATGGCATAACTCTTTCCGTCGAAGTTGGATTTAGTCCGTTCCGGAGTCTATGGAAAGCTTATTCGGTGTACTACAACATAGCAAAAGCCCAGAACTTTTAGAGCAATTTAGCTAATCTCGAAATTTCTGTTTAGGGGCAGCAACTTTCTAGCTTTTCTAAGTTTTAAAACTGTTTTGCTTTTCTTCCTTTGATCAAGTTTTCTCAACACCAAAAATAGTTAGATCTAAACATGATACACTCTAAAACATGTAGATCAAGGATTTTAAGATCCAAGATCATAAGCTCATGGTTTGATTTTAAACAATCAAAACAAAATACATAATTTAATTACTAGAGTTTGTTATACCTAGTTCTTGTGCAATCCTTCTTCCACAAAATAGCTTGATGAAGCATGGAAAATTTTTCTCCCCTTTCTTCTTCAAGAGGATGCCGACCACTTCCTTTTCTCTCCCTTCTTTCTAATTCTTTTTGCTAACTCTCATCTTCTCTCTCTTCTTTACTTGTAAATCTTGCAAAATATTATGGCTAAGTAAGAAGGAGGCACTTGGCTTGAGGAGGATGATTGCTTTCTCTCTCTCTCTCTCTCATAATCTCTTACGTTACTTGCATATCTTAACAAAATATTGGAATTGGAGCTTAAGGTGACACATGGCTAGGAAAAAGAAAAAAAATACTCACATGCTATAATACCCACTCCTTCCATCCGACCATACACCTCATCTTTTGTCCATTTTGACTTCTTTTAATTGCATTATTTTTAAATGCAACATATGCTTAATCAAGTGACCATAATGTTCCTCTTCCATTGGGCTAAGATTGGGTCATTCCTTTAATTCTTTTGAGCTTTAAATTAATTAGTTTGGGCTACTAATTAAAATAGTTTGGGCCATATTAAAATAGCATGGTCCAATACATTTATTTTACCTTACCCTAATCATTTAATTAGGGTTTCTAATTCACTCATTTTAAATTTTAAATAATTAATTCAACTATTCATTTAATGCTTTTGTTAAGTAATTTAATTATCCAATATTAGTAACTTCATTTAATCAAATAAGTTACTACATAAATCTCCTTAACCTATTTTACACTCATGAAATCATATAATTTATATAACCCATATTTAATATATAAATTATATAAAACATAACATAACATACTTAAATTACACATTTATTTTATAATCGCAAAATAACTATGCTACACATAATTTCTCATGTACATTTAATTATTTACTTACTTAAGATATTATAATAAATATAATATCCTTACTCATGTACATTTAATTTCTTAACCCAATTAGACTTACTTTAATTAGGTTATAAAATTAATTAGTAAATTGAGATAATAAAATTAATCTCTTAGGTTAATATATAATTAAAATAATAATCGCTCTTTATTAAAATAATTCAATGCTAGAATTTATTTTAATAACGTTTATTTAAAGTATACAATACTTCTTGCATACTTAAACTAATTATTTTCTTTTCCCTTCTATAAATTGTGTTTCACAATTTAATTGTAATAAATATAATAATATATTTACTACATAAAAAAACATACATACATTACATTCAATAATGCAATACATGATTTCTTTAATAAAATGGTGGTTATACATTAAATATCTTTAATGCTACCAATCTACCACATTAAAATAATTTAACATTATAAATTATTTTAACTTACTTATTTTAATCTTACCTATCTTACTCCTTGTAATAAATTGCTCCTATAATTTACGTACATATAATATTTATTATACACCAAAATCACATATTGCATAGTTAATATCCACTTATGCAATAAAATCTTACATAACATAGTTTAACCTTGACTTTCATATATTTGGCTAGACATTTAATTTAATGTCTAAATAAAATCTCTTAATACAATTTACTGCATTCAATAAGCCTTTATGATATGGCTTGTCAAATATATCGTTTAGTAATCTTACTCTTCAACCTTTCTATCGTTCACATTTAATTCTCTTTACATTCTTTTAAATATCAAACCATATAGGTTTTTCTGAAAATTTTAACCATTCATCTGCTTCCAATCTAGGTTTTAATCTTTAAACCTTTATTTATTTATTCGAGATCTTACTTATAAGTCTTATAAATTTTCTGGTTGTCATAGTGGCAGCCTGACCTTCAACAAGTTCAACAGTAGTACTACCTTCATGAACAAGCAATTCCTTCCAGTTCTGAACCATCTCTTGAAGATGCATTCAAGGCATTCATGACCCAAGCACAGCAGTACCAGCAGGAAACAATGGCTTCCATACATATTCTGGAAACTCAGGAAAGTCAGATGGCCACCATTGTAGGTAGAATGGATTCTCAACACTCAAGGGAGTTACCTTCTCAAATTATTGATGATCCAAGGGAGAATGTAAGTACCTTGAGAAGTGGTGAAGAAGTATGGCAGCAAGGAGAGTCCGTGCTTCCAGTGCAAGAAAAGATAGACGATGGAGAAGCATGCAACAGTTCTACACCCGATCATAAGTTTCCACCTCTATCTGATTATATACCAGCACTTCCTTTCCCTCACATCTTAACGAAAAAATGGAAAGTTGGAAAAAATTCAGAGTTATATACAGAGGAGTATGAAGGTTTTCTGGTAGAAATGGATAAAAGGGGACAAGATCTTAATACTACTAAGGAGGAACAAGAGGTAGAGGTGAATGAATTGACGATTCCTGTTGATTGCTATGATATGGATATGGATGATGATACTTCCCCAACTTTTGTTCACATTTCATTGGGACAAGCCGAAACTACTGCTGAAGTTAATAAAGAGAAGTCCAAGGAGGAGACAGTGATATTCAAGATAGTGCCTAGCTCTTCTATTCAGATTGAGACTAACTCTTTACCCTGTCAATCCAGGTATTCAAAGTCTAAGGAGGAAGAACAAGAGAAAGAAACAGACTGCAAGGTTAAGGAAATTTTTGTGCAGACAGACAAATGGACTTTGCAGACTACAGTTGCCAATAGTATGGACTTCGTTAAAAGAGAAGAAATGGAGCAGAATCAATCTCTGAAGGATGCTCTTAATTTGGAATTGAGTCTACTACCAGTTCACCTGCAGTATACCAGTCCGATTACATAGATTGAGAGGATTGATGTCGAGCCAATGACAATAAACAAGGGCAGCTGCTTGGGAGGCAACCTAAGATCTCAGATTTGATTTTTCTATCCCTTTCCTTTTTAGTTTATTAGTTGCATGTTGGACAGTAGTTACTTCATCTTTGCATGATTGTCTTACATTAGGGACAATGTAAGGTTTGAGTGTGGGGAAGGGGTTTAGGTTATATTTAGGTTTACTCTGAGTAGTTTCATGGAAACATTCTTGGCTCTAAAAATTTTCTACATAGATGCTAATTGATAGAAATTGATTGATGCGAAATTGGTTGATGAATGATGATAACTAAGTCATGATCCATAGTAACTGATTTGAATTGAATTTGTATTGTATGAGTTCTTGAACATGAGATATGTGCTTATTTGGCTAAGTTATTTGTGGAGTTGTCTCTGTGCACTGATTTCATTATTTAGAGCTATTTTACTGCTAATGTTGTTGCGGGACCATGAGAGAATAATACGAGGAAATTAAAATTTTCTGAAAAAGTGAATGAGAAAAAAATGCAAAAGAGAAACATATGGTGGGTTGAGATGGAGCGTAAAATGCACTCACTCATAAACACATGCAGCGAGATGGAGCGTAAAACGCACTCGTTGGTGAGAAGACAAGTGAGATGGAGCATAAAATACACTCACTTAAGAAAAAGAGGTGAAATGGAGCATAAAATGCATTCATCTGAAAAAAATGAAGTTGATGGTTCTTGAGAAAAAAGCAAAAAAATAGCAGAGGAAATATGTTTTGAGTTTTGAGTCAATGTGCACGGCTGTTATTCCATGATAACTGAGTTGAGTATGTGTGTAGATCATAGGAAGGATACTTATGTGGACATAATTTTATTTAGAGATGTTCGGTGGGGAATGACAAGGTTATTATTGTACATTGATTGATGAAGTGTTGACCAAATTTCTGTTGGTTAGTGTTGATATTCATGGATTGGAATTGATTTAAATCTTTTGAAACTTTGGTTAAATGAATCTCTGATGAAGTTAATATCACCTTTGTTTTGACTTACACGAGGACGTGTAAAGACTAAGTGTGGGGGAATTTAATGAGTGCATAATGTTATATGATTTTGATTCCTTTATGTTTGGTTTTATTATATGTTTTATGTGTATATGAACTTATTAAGGTGTTTATTGATTAAAGGAGTAATTGGTGCTGAAAAGAGGAATTAGAGCTAAAAACAGGAAAAAGAAGAAAATTCCGAGGCTTAAGGATGCATGATCTTGACTTGGAACTTGGATTTTATTGTAGATCTACGTTTTAGCTTTCCGGATCATCTTGAATCGCCTCAATCGGAGTTCGTATGATAACGTTATGACCTATTTACTAACGGGCGATGAACTTCATATTTTTGACTTGCCATTTACACAGCAGTCACTTCGGGGCCAATTTCGACCTTTATCCAGCCGGTATCTCCGAAAACTCAAAGAATGAAAGTTGTAGATCTCGTTGAGATCTTCTATTTGATAAGTAGCAGGTCCCGTAACTCTTCCCGAATGAAAAGTTATGGCCATTTTTCCAAAGGACGTCGCAGCCAAAAATTTGAGAGCGGCTGACTCTGAAATGGCTTGATTTGAGCGCGGTCGGCGCTGAAACGTGGTACGGAGCATTTTGCAAGAGTTATTTCCATAAATTTAGGAATCTTTGATATCTTTTCCAATTCTAATGTAACTAGGATATTTTCTTTAGATAGGATATTATCTTAGGACTATAAATACATGTTATTAGTTAGATATTAGACATCTATCATCTATCACATCTACTACTCCTTCTACTCAATTATAAACCCTAGATTTGAAGATTGAAGGATGTCAGGCTAATTTTCTATATTCAGTTCTAAAGGGAGGTGAAACCTTATTTACAAGTAATTGATTAATCAGGTTTTATTCTTTATTCCTTCTTGCATGAAACTTATTCTGATAATCTATTTCAATTGTTTACATGCTAATTGATTTCATTAATTTAATATGGCCAATTAGATTAGTTTGATCATTAACATCTGCTAGATTAAGGAGTAATATTACGTGTAATTGATAGTATTCCTTATCACCAGTAGCAATTAGTAATATTTATTGTGTCAGAACTTTTGATTATTACTAAGGTTATCAGGAAGCAAGTTAAATAAATCGAGCTTGTGTGTTTATTGCTTGAATTAGCTTAATTCTCTAGTCGTTAATGTTGTTGTTATATTAAATCTAAAGAGTTTGTTTTAGGTTATATGATAGTTAGAATCTGGAAAAGAGCTTGTTTTATTCAGTGAATATCTAAGGAGAATTTCAGATAGCAGAGCTTATTGTTATCTAGGGCTAATAGTTTTATTTAAGGGTAAATAATAATAATTTAGTTGATTAATTACTGTGATTTGGTGGATCCGAAGTAAAGAACTGGACTTGTTTATTTATTGATTAAGCTTATTACTCGATTTTTTTTAGTTAGATAATTGATTTTCAAAAATCCCCATTTTTTGTCATTGAATATATTTTAAACACGTACTCCCTGTGGGATCGATCGTTGCTTACTACTGTGCTAATTGTTGAATTTATAAATAGAAAGTGAGGTTGATTTAGGAGTGTTAAACGACAGCTCCCACCAACTTGACGAGGAAGTCAGTAAAATTTGTTTGGTCAGATAAGTGTGAAGAAAGTTTTCAGGAATTGAAAAAGAGATTAAGCACGACACAAGTGTTATCTTTACCAGATGATACTGGTGATTTTGTGATTTATAGTGACGCTTCGCATAAAGGGTTGGGATGTGTACTGATGCAACATGAAAAAGTTATTGCATATGCATCCCGACAACTGAAAGATTATGAGAAGAAATAACCCACGCATGATTTGGAGTTAGCAGCAGTTGTGTTTGCGTTAAAAATTTGGAGACATTATTTATATGGAGAAAAGTGTGAGATATACACAGATCATAAAAGTTTGAAGTATATCTCTACGCAAAAGGAATTAAATATGAGACAAAGGAGATGGTTGGAGTTAATCAAGGACTATGATTGTGAAATTTTATACCATCCAGGTAAAGCAAATATTGTGGCTCATGCTTTAAGCCGGAAGAATCAAAAGAAGTTGATAAAATTAACAGTTCAGGATGAGTTGATAAAAGAATTTGAGAAACTAGAAATAGAAGTAAGAAGGGTAGGAGAATGCTCTGAGAAGTTGTACACAATAGAAATTTGTCCGATTTTATGGGATAGAGTTAAGGAGCTCTAGATAAAAGATGAGGATTATGAAAGGATAAGGAAACGAATAGCAGAAAAAGAGGATGAAAAATTCAGAGTGGATAAGAATGGTATCATATGATTTGTAGACAGGATATGGGTACCTTCAGTATTGGAGTTAAAGGAGGAAATTTTACAAGAAGCTCATAATTCTAAATTTACAGTACATCCTGGTAGCACGAAGATGTACAAAGATCTGCGACAGTACTACTGGTGGCCAGGAATAAAGAGGGAAATTGCGGATTGGGTCAGCAAATGTTTAACTTGTCCAAGAATCAAAGCGGAACATTAGAGACCCAATGGTCTACTTCAACCTTTAGAAATTCCTGAGTGGAAATGGGAGCATATTACCATGGATTTTGTTGTGGGACTTCCAACTACTCAAAAAGGTTATAATATAATTTGGGTAATAGTGGATCGATTAACCAAATCCGCGCACTTCTTACCAGTCCGAGTAAAATATAACTTGGATCAGTTAGCCACGCTCTACATTAAGGAGATTATTTCAAGGCACGGTGTTCCAATTTCCATCGTATCTGATCGAGACCCGCGATTCACGTCAAACTTTTGGAGAAGTCTTCAGAATCATTTGGGGACGCAATTGAAGTTGAGCACAGCTTACCATCCTCAAACGGACGGGCAAAGTGAAAGAACGATCCAGACTCTAGAAGATATATTGAGAGCATGCGTCATAGACTTCAAAGGAAGCTGAGCCGATCACTTGCCATTGGCAGAATTCGCCTATAATAACAGCTATCATGCTAGCATTGAGATGCCACCGTATGAAGCTTTATATGGAAGGAAATGTAGAACGCTTTTATGTTGGAATGAAGTCAGAGAACGTCAACTACTCGGACCAGAAATCGTACAGCAGACAGTGGAGACAATTCAAGTAATCCGTATCAGATTAAAAGTGGCGCAAGATAGACAAAAAAAGTATGGGGATCAACACAGGCAAAAGAGAGAGTTTGAGGTGGGAAGTTATGTATTTTTAAAGGTATATCCATGGAAGGGAAATATAAGGTTTGGGAAGAAGGAAAAATTGAGTCCAAGATTTATTGGTCCTTTTGAAATTTTAAGGAGAGTAGGAGAGGTAGCATATGAAGTTGCGTTACCTCCAGAGTTAGAACACATACATAATGTGTTTCATGTATCTGTATTACGTCCCTATAAGTCTGACTATAAGCATGTTATAGATTATTAACCTATACGGATCGAGAAAGATTTGAGCTATGAATAAGTTCCTGTGCAGATTGTGGATAGAAAAGAGCAGGTATTGAGGAACAAGGTAATACCTTCGGTGAAGGTAATCTGGAGGAATCAGCAACGAGAAGAAGCTACATGGGAACTTGAAGAAAAGATGAAGCAAAATTATCCCTATCTGTTTGAATAGACTGTAATGATGATTCCGAGGACGGAATCCCTATAAGAGAGGGAGAATGTAACATTCGAGACATTCAGTCAATATAAATAAAGTTTATAAATGTACATTTATTTTTAATGAGATGAATTTGTAGTATAGTAATTTAATATAAAAAAAAATTCAAGAAGTTAGGCATGCACGTTTTTTTGAATTTCCTTTCTTTTCCCATTTGATCACCAATTATATACCTATATATATACACACACATATATGTGTGTGTGTGTGTATATATATATATATATAGTAATGAACTAGCTCCATTATTAAGCTAGTTATATATTATATTATATATATATAGCTTTACACGTACACTAAGTTTTCCTCCATTCAATTAATGAGCTCGTTAGTATATTATATATATGTAGCATACATGTTTCTTCCCTAACCAGACAAGTATATATCTATATATAATAAATAATGAGCTAGTTGTTCAATTATAAAGCTAGTAGAATATATATTAAATGATGAGCTAGTTTCCCTAATTATTTAATTATGAAGCTAGTTGCATATATATATATATATATATATATATATATATATATACACACACACACACACACGTTTCCCTTCCAACTATATATATAGATACAAATCTCTCATACTGATAAGAAGGAAAAATAGAAAGAGGACAAAGATGTGAGAATAGAGAGAAAAAAAGAAGTCACGGTTGAGTTCAGGAGGAGAAGAAATAGAAAGAAAAGGTATGTTTTTAATATATATTATTTATAGATATATATATATATATTATATATATATATAGTTTGATGAAGCTATAATTATAGTACCCGATAAATTGTGAATTAAGAATTCGGGTAATCGTTAAAGAAGAATAAAATAATTAAGAATGAAGAAAGGATAAGTTAATATTTTTGGCCTCATGATAAATGATGTAGGTCAATTGCAGAAAAAAAAATTCGAGCTAGAAAAATAGTCAACGAAAAACAGACAAGTTTCCTAACTTACACAAACTCTGTATATTGTGCAAGTTCTCTCATTTTGAGCAAGTTCCTAACTTGTGCAAATTTATTATTCCGTGCAATTTTCTGAATTATTGTAAATTTTCCTAACTAGTACAAGTTTATTCTTCTGTACAAGATTCTTAAGCATCTATTTGCTTTTGATAAAAGTTTCCTGAATTTTGAATATTTCGTTCAAGTTAATTGTTATCTTGCGATATTAAATTTCAGAATATATTTGCAAGAATTGTTGAACTCTAAATTATTTTAAATATTCCTGATTTATTTGTAGAGAAAGTCATTATTTCGGCTTACTCTAAAAGTAAGAAATTATATTATCTATTCTCCAAACCAATTGTTTTGGGCGGAATCTTAGATTGAGTTGAACAACCCTATTTTATAAAGGGGATATTATTGTCGAAAAATTCGACTTATGGAGATAATGTTGTGCATGCCATAGGGTACGATAGGTTGATCTCCTAAAGTGCCTGTGGCGATGGAGAGTCGGCAATTTATATAATTGTGGGGCATTTACGTTCTTGATCCTTATGACTACTCAGTTCAAAAAAAACGAAAATTTATTTGATGCTCGTCAATTTAAATATGTTCATTATTGTGTAAATTATTCTTATTTATTATTCTGATTTAATTTGCATTCAATTATTCAATTCCCTTGTCATTCAGTTCTTGATATTTTATATACTTGTTAAGCGAATTAGTTGTTTACTCTTGCGTAAAATTTTCATGTTTTCCACTAAGTCTGAGGAACCTGAAGGATCGGGTGTAAAAGATAAAGGGAAGGGTAAAGTCAACAAGGAAGAATAAATAAATTAATTTTGTATTGTTTAATTAAATAATTAATGAGGTGGTATTGTAGAACTATTGTATTAGTTCATATGGTGTAAGTAAGACCTGGGTTATATTATTATACTTGATGTAAACCAATGAATATATATTAATGTATAATAGATTTTGAATAAGTGTATAGTGACCACCATGCCTATAGTAGCAGGTACTCAAGTATGGGGGCATCACAAATGCTGCCTAATATATATTATATCTTTGTTGCTTACCAATATTAATCCTAAACTGTGAATACAACAGATGAGCTGGGGAACACTGCTGTTTTTCTGGCGTCACCACTAGCTTCAGCCATCACTGGTGTTGCTGTGTATGTTGACAATGGTTTGATTGCAATGGGGGTGGGAGTTGACAACCTAGTATTTAAGGATCTTGACATTCCGAAAGACAACAAGAGCTAAAGGTAGTGGGCATCAGTCTTGTAGCATGATAATCAATCAACAATCGAGAAATTTTGATTATATAAATAATAAATGCTCGCCATTCCTTTTTTCATATTGTATTGTGATGTGAATGATATTAAATGATATATATAATTTTTTTTACGTTTTATTTTCTATTGTATTATGTTTGTTCAATAAATTTGTGCATCATAAATTAATTTTTTTTAAATCTAAAAAGGCTAACCGTCGCTATAGCACTCAGACATTCGCACCGAAAATTCATATAGCGATGGTCAAGACCGTCGCTATAGGACCCAGACATTCGCCCCAAAAATTCTATAGCAAAGGTTAGGACTGTCGCTATAGATAGGTAATGGCCATCGGTAATAGTCTTCAAACGCGTTTTTGTGTGTTTTCTAGCGACGATCTGACCGTCGGTATAGATATGTGGGACCGTCGCTATAGGATTTAGCGACGACTTCTATGTCGATGGTCAGTGACCTTTGCTATAGCCTTTAGCGACGGTCTTTTGACTTATAACGACAATCGACGACCGTCGCTATAGGGTAATTTTCTAGTAGTGAATGATAGTCTTACCTTTTATCTATTTAACAAATAAAGTATGATCTGCTCGACTCTGCTTGTACCCAAATCTTATCATTGCTTTGTGGAATCTACCAAACCAGGCTCTGGGAGATTTCTTTAAATCATATAAAGCCTTTCGCAACTTACAAACTTTACCCTTGGTGGAAAATGAAGCAAAACTAGGGGGTATTTCTATGTATACTTCCTCCTCCAAATCACCATGAAGGAACGCATTTTTTACATCCAATTACTGAAGATCCCAGCCAAAGTTTGCTAGACATGAGATTATGATACGAACAGAGTTCATCTTTGCTATAGGAGCAAATGTCTCCTGGTAATCAATCCCATGGGTTTGAGTATATCCTTTTTCAACTAGTCTGACTTTGAGTCTCTCAACTATCTTATCTGGCTTCTGTTTGACCGTATATACCCATTTGCAACCAACTGATTTTTTTCATAAGGAAGAGTAACTAGTTCCCATGTATCATTCTTTTTCAGGGCATTCATCTCCTCTATCATAGCCTATTTTCAGTTCTCATCACTAATTTCTTCTCTCCACCCATGAGGAACAGATATTGAAGACAAGAAAGAAACAAAGGAATAGTAGGATGCAGATAATTTATTATAGGCTAAGAAATTAGAGATAGGATATTGAGTACAAGATCTAACCCCTTTTCTAAGAGCAATAGGAAGATCAGTATCATCAGAAGAACAAGTAGTATCATCAGAAGAACAAGTAGAATTAGGACTCCCATCATTAGCATTATCTGGGCTAGGTTCTGAGTAGGGTTGGTGTAGTGGTGCAGTGGTGACCTTATTCTTGCCTCTTCGAACATAGGTCCTTAACTCAGGCTCATCTTGTCTAGCATATGACTCATGTAACTCCCTCTGTGTAGATTTATCAGAGACAACAACAGGAACAGGAGAAGAGTTTATAAGATAAGATGGTATATTACTACTTGTAATACCAGCCTTAGGAGGAAGTTTCTCTATATCAATAATATCCTCCCTTTGAGGAGAAGGTGAGGAATAATAAAAAGGTTTCAATTTTCAAAAAGTTACATCCCGAGGGATAAATACTTTGTTTGAAGGAGGATGATAACATTTATAACCTTTTTGGGTTGGAGAATACCCAATGAAAATACACCTAAGAGCCTTACGATCTAATTTTTTCCGAGTGGGAGATTTATCATGAACATAGCACACACAGCCAGAAACTCGAAATGAAGGAGAATGACTTATCGTGTGTTGGAGAAAAGAGATGGGACTTATAATTTGGCTGAGTACATATTCCGGGGAGGGGGAATAATTCATTTATTTGAGTAATACAAAGTAAGTAAATAAATAAATGAATGATGTAAGATTCCACTATATATGTGAATATTATTTTTGAGAGAAGATAAATAAATTAATGATGTAAGATTGCACCAGTGAGTGTTATTTTTTAGAGAAAGGAAAGGGATAGAAAAAAACTTTTTCTTTATAAAAAATTTAAAATATATATTTTTATCTTTTCCCTTCTTTCCGAAACAAAACAAACAGATGCAGATTTAGATAATCAGTGACTGAAATATGGAATATAATTACAGAATAATTGTAATTCTTAAGGACTTCATTTTATCTAAGAGATTATTTTGTGTAGATTAATGCACTTCGCTAATGGTGACAGGGTTTGTGTTTAAAAGTGACAAATTTTGTACTTTTGGTTATGAATTTTAGGTCGGAGTGTGTTATATATCAGTTCGTTAAAAGTTCAGGATGCAAAGTGTCATATTTTTAAGTATAGGATGCAAAGTACAAAATGGGATAAACTTGGGGGATGCAAAGTGTATTTAACTCTTAAAATAACAATAATACTCTCCTCGTCTCCATAAGGATGATTAAATGTACAATTTTTTTTCTCTAAAAGGATGAGATAAAGTACATAAAGTAAATGGTACATAAAGTAAATGGTAAATATGTCATTTACTAGATTCCATTAGTATAAAAAAAACACTCATTATACATAATCTTGTAGGGCCACTAAAGATAAATTTGAAACTTTTTTACTCTTTTTTATTTACTTTTACTTTTCTTAATATGTGTGTAAATTATATTTTATTCATTCTTTTGGGGACGGACTGTTGGTTTGTAGAAACAATATCGAAGCAACAATCATATTGTAAAACGTACATCAGAAGCATGACATAAACAAAATTTAAAATTTTCTGCAATTCCTAGAATCATCTTATGCAATATGATTAATTGATGAAGGATAAAAGATATACCTTTGAAGAAGATCAACGCTTTGATGTAATCTTCAAACTCCAATCTTTAATTTACTACTCCGCGATCTCTCCAATCCTCGGATTAAACATTCACTACTCAAAGTGTGCAATGCCCAAGAGGTGATCCACCAAGAGAAATTAATTGAAAATGTGATTTTAGATTCTACTAGATAGATCTTGGGTGGCTAGCCCTAATTCTCTCTATCCCACAATAAGACTCATCTTATTTATAGACTAACCATATTCCTAAACCTTTTAGAAATTAGGGTTTTAATTTAATTCCCAATATAAATTAGGAACTTTAATAATTAATAATAATAATAAGACTCTTCTTATTTATTTATAATAAGTATATCTCCAAATATTTAATTATAAATATTAAGTTATTTAATTTCCACTATAAATTAAATATACTTCATTTATTATTATTAAGTCAATCAATTATTCAATTATATTTCTCCCTTTTATGGTGTGACCCTATAAGTTCAATACTAAGCCGATAAGTAGAATAAATAAATTAGAACCATTCTAATATTATTTATAATGAATAAACTCCTTTAATTCAAATATAAATAAATAATATTTATTCTACATCATGAGTGACACCTTATAAATAATGTATTATGACTATCCGGATAATATGAATTCAACGTTCAATCATAAAGAATTATCACAATGAATACAAAGAACATATTTCGTAAATAGTTACCGTACAATTCAATCCTTTTATCATATAATATCTCAATCAAATATAAAACATGGAATTACTGTCAAGTTTTATTTATTTTATTATATGATTCCGATTCTATAATGCACAACTACAGTTAATGGAAATTAGAATCCATTCAACCCTGGCTAGGAATTTCAGTTGTCACTTTATCGAATCACATAGAACATTTTCTCCCTTTACTAGAAGTGGTAGATCCTTTGTTGATCATTCACCTATCTCCATATATACTTTATTATATCCGAACATACCCTATATCATATCCCAAAGTATTAAGGAATATGACAAAATATGACTCAATATATACAAGATACTATGATGATCTTAAGTCCAAGGATCACTTGTACTATATACTATTACTTTAGGAACACCTATTGACAGACATGTAAAACTCTATTAGGGTTCCTTTATTCAAGTCACGTTCACTGAACTTATTCTCCAATAAGCACTTACATTCTTGCTTTAGTGTCTCCACACAAATGATTATGAGATCAATCGTCCTCTTCAACAGAGCAAGCATAGTATGTACTAATATATCCGGAATCAGTAACCCCACATTAATGATCCATCGATCAAGAACATTTTAGTTTTGAGCTATCTTGAATTTAGATCTCATTAGCATGATCAACATCATGATTCTAAAAGTATTGCTCGAAAACTATGAGTTTATCACATTTATTAATTCAACTAATTAATATGGATAAAGAATATTTTTTATTAAATAAATTCTCTTATTAATAAATGAATAAGATTACAAAGTAAATATTCATCACATCAAATGTGATTGGCTTGATGGCATACTCACGAAGAGAATATCAAATAATTTACATCAGAGATTAAGTTAATTATGAAGTAATAAAATAAATACCTTTTTATCAAGCAATATTATGTTACTATTGATGATGATCTGCCCTGTGCTAAAATTCATATCGACCTAACTTATCGTCACTCTAATCTTATATATATATATATGTATGTATGCACGCACGCACGCACGCACATGACTTTTTTAAAGGAATCAATGTGTATGTATACATAGTAAATATGTTGTAGAAAAATAGTCATATCATTTGTGATTCTTCCTCTACATACATCATACATGCATGCAAATGTGTTGCCTTTTGAATCATGTAAATTCATGCATATAGACATTATTATTAACAGAACACGAAAAGTTACTAAAAAGAGTAATACTAAACTTACAAAAAAAATTTTTTTACAAAAAAAAAGTTACAAAATAATCTGTCAAATTGTAATTAGTTAGAGAGTTAACATACATGGGTAGATCCAAGAGTGATAACTAACCACAAGCATACACATCATTTAATAACCACTTTTAGTATCTATTCTTTATTTAATAAACAAAATATAAATTATGAGTCAACTCACATATATATTATATTATCTTTATGGGTTCCGAGTCAATAATTTCAAGTAGTCAGTTTCATCAATAGAATACGAAAATTTACTTCATATTTAGAATTACACAAAAAAGACTATTTTTTTATATTAATCATCAATTTATGATTTCCTTATGAATTTTTGTTATAAAGTATATATAAATATAGGAGGTATAGATGTTATATTCTCATATTTTTACGTGAAAAAGTAAACACGGCAAGAGTAACAAGGAGAGAGAAAAAGTGGGAGACAGACACCTAACCAGGTCAGAAACATGAGAGAGAGAGAGTTATTTTATTAATATTAAAATTTTAAAAGTTTTAGTGCTCAATCATTTCACAAGTAGTCTCCACAAGTAATCATTGAAAGCACTTGTGGAAAAGTTGAACAATCCTTTCACAAAAGTACCAACTACTAGTAATTATTAGTATAATATAAAAAAAGAAGTAACTAACACTAGTTAGTAACAAATACACACTCCATCTATTTTGAAGCCTATCCAAGTGAATATGGGAGTACTACTAGTAGCTTCAGTTGTAATCTCAGTTGTTTTGGTTACAATTGTGAGCTTGACACACAAATTAGTGAATAGGCTATGGGTAAGGCCAAAACAGATAGAGAAGTACCTGAGAGAGCTGGGGTTTAGTGGCAATCCGTACAAGTTTTTGCACGGCGATATGAAAGAGTTCTCAAGGATATCAAAGGCAGCAATGTCGAAACCCATGGACTTCTCCCATGATGTTGGAGCCCGGGTTCTACCATATCACCATCATTTAGTCAAGAAATATGGTATGTTGGTAGTCATCATATCATTATGTTTTTTATTTTATTTTATTCTATTTCATTTGTCTTTCAGACCTGAATTCCATTTTTAACGAATTTAGCAATGCCTTTCCTGAAGAACATTTTGGTTTCTTTCCTAAAATTGAATTTGGATTCGGTGAAGTTAGGCTTTCATCAATGAATTGGCTAATTCATAAGAAATAGTTAAATTTATATAACACGGAATTATATTGTTGGATAACAAAGGCCATCAATAGCCAATGAAATCTTATTCTATGCTATAGATATGCAATTTGTTCCTATCAATTAACCAATGAAATGAAATACCAAAGTCTTAACTTTACCCAATCGAAATCAAAGATCCCCTATACTTTTATACGTTTCTAGACTCAATAAAATGAGAGTTTAACTTCTATAACTTAGGCAAAAAACAGTCGTATTATGAATTTAATTAAAGTGAAGTTGTCACACTACATATCATCATAAAATTCTTGAACTTTTATTATATTGGTTATAGCAAATGTTATATTTGTGTTGACTCACAATTATTGCAGTAGAGTTAAATACAATATTTACTACAACAAATGTAGCAAAAAGTTATAAAACTTAATAATAGTATGCGGTGAGACAACTTCACACACCCTTAACCTGATCATCATCTGATGCTCCAGGCTTGGCTAGTTCACTTTTAATAGATGTCATTTAAATTTAGTTATAAAGTTGATAGATTTTTCTGTAATGAATGGTTATTTGATTAAAATTGGTATTTCCAACTTGCAGGTAACAACTCATTTATGTGGTTTGGAGCGAAACCAAGGTTAAATATCATGGATCCAGTGCTAGTCAAGGAGATTTTTGTCTAAGCCTGATGAATTTCATAAAGTATACCCAGATCCAGTTGCTGACCTGGTTGTTGGAGGGCTATCTACTGCTCACGGTGAAAAGTGGCCAAGACATAGGAAGATAATCAACCAAGCTTTTAATCTTGAGAAGCTAAAGGTAAATATTACTCCTTCTGACCTATAAAAGATAACTCAAGTACAAAAAACAAATTATCTTGTAAAAGATGGCTCGAAAAATTAAAATAAAAAATAAAAAAAAATTATCCTATAAAAAGATTGCTCAAGCGCACTAAAATAATGTTACGCAAAGACTACCTTGTCCTTAAAAATATTTAGGTGGTGTCCACAAAATCTAATGTAAAAAAACATTTGGTAGTGTAATATTTTCGGTTCAATTAAGATAAAACTTATTTGATGCTCTGTCATCTATGTGAGAAGTGTAACTAAGTATCTTTTCCGAGACATCTATGTGAGAAGTGTAACTAAGTATCTCTTCCGAAACAGGGCCGGGGGTGTATTATTCAAGAATTCAACAATGTAATAATGAGAAATTTGAGTTACAAGTTAAAACAAATTTTATATATTACATTTTTTGTTGTGTATTGCACTGACATACTAATTAAACTTAATTGCTATTTTTACCATCATTCTTTATGTGTGTCAAGGGAACATTACCAGAAATTTATTTGAGTACTACCAATATAATCAGCACTTGGAAAACATTAGTCTCAACTACGGGAACAACTGAAGTTGATGCATGGCCTTATATTGAAAATTTGGCCCGTGATATGATTTCTCGAGCAGCATTTGGCAGTAATTTTGAAGAAGGAAGAAGGATATTTCAACTCCATGAAAAACAAGCTGATCTTGCGTTCCAATTTATGGGTACTAGTTATATTCCATGGGCGAGGTAATAATAAATCATTCTGTCTCGTTCTTACAAATACTGCAATATACTTTAATTTTGCGCAATGTTTAAGAAATTTTTAATTTTTTGATTTCAGAATTGACCCCTATAAACTTTGTAGTTGATAGTGCTCCAAAAATATGAACTATAAACATTTTAGTTAGTATCGGAACCCACTATATATAGAAATGGTAAAAGATACTCATTTAACTTCACAAAAAACAGTTACCAAAAAACAAGTGTTTTACTTTTCATTTTTGAGATTTACTAAAAATGAATGTGTTACAATATATGTGGAAAGAGAGTATTATTTTTTTTTGCCATTAAGAGCATTTATATATGTACATTATTTTAGGGTTGTATACTTTCTCATTAGGCTACCATTTAGCTCTCGTACACTTTTTATTCCACAACGAGAGTTTATTTTACGGTTCCATTTTTAGGCTTCCGTTTAGTTCTCATACACTTTTTGTCCTACAATGAGAGTATTTTATAGTTTCGTTATTATTATATATATTATTATATATCTGTGCTAACAATGATTGATCCAACTGCAGGCATTTTAAAATTAAAGCAAACAGGAAAATGAAAAGATTAAATGGAGAAATGATAGATCAACTAAGTGGGATCATCAAGAAAAGGGAGAAGGCACTAAAAATGGGACAAAAAATTAACAAGAATGACTTGTTGAGTGTATTAATGGAAGCCACTCGCAAAGAGATACAAGAAGAAGGAACAGGAATGACAATGGAAGAAGTAGTAGATGAGTGCAAGGTGTTTTACTCTGCTGGAGCAGATTCAACCGCACGTTTACTTGTATGGACAATGATATTATTGAGCAAACATACAGACTGGCAAGCTCGTGCAAGAGAGGAGGTTTTGCAGCTTTTGGGCAATAAAAAAGAATTTGATTTTGAATTGCTCAACCACCTAAAAATTGTAAGAATCTTTCGAGAACTTCATATTTGTTAACAAGTTTATTTTTTAAATGTCATATTTTATCTTTATCTTTCACTTGTAGAGGACAAACCATAAGAAGCCAAAACAAAAAAGAGCTAAAATTTCTTTAGGGTATCTACAAAAGGAAAATTCTAAGCCGGCCAATTATTTTTATTTTTATTTTTTAATTTTTACCTCAATGCATAGAAAGCTTTAATGAATTGTACGGTACAATTTTATAAAGATTTTCAACATTTTTTTGGGGTGGGGATGTGGGTGGGAAATTAGGGCACTCTAGCATTTTTGTCTATAAAAATTGGATCCTGATTTGAGGTCGTCTAAAATGATCAACTCATTTGTGCAGTTTATCTACGAGTTGCAATAATATAGTGGGAGCTATATATCAAATGACGTTATTCATATATTATATAATTGCAATTCTCTAATAAATAGACTAATACAATTTGTTTATATAGATTGTAAAAATAGATTGTTCATTTTGAACCGTCTAGAATGGATCCGGTTAGCATGAAGTGAACTTCATGGTAAGTTCACTTCATGCCCAATACAGTGCTGGCACACAGACGGGGTGATACGTGTCAGCACTGTATTGGACATGAAGTGAACTTACCATGAAGTTCATTTCATGCTAACCATTCCCGTCTAGAATCAGGATTTATAAAAGCTGATTCATAAAGTTTTGATTTCTCAAAGTAGACCGAAGGCCTTTGGCACGAGTGGTATTAATTACTCAACCCATGATAACCATGAGGTTGGGGGATCGAGGTGTGTGAGTGTGTTTAAATTTCAGTCTAAATTAACTATAAAAAAAGTGACATTGCTTAAAGGGCCTTGTTGAGTTTTTTACTTTAAGTTCAAAAATGCAAATACCTAACATCCAAAAGCGTAGAAAAGATTCAATATTTCTTATTAATACACTTTTCTTGCTTGCAGGTAACCATGATATTGTATGAGGTGCTTAGGCTTTATCCACCAGCAGGTATGCTTCTTCGAGCTACTTCCAAGAAGATAAAACTAGGAAATGTGACAATACCGGCATTTGTTCACTTGACCATTGCCAGTCATTTTTCACAATCATGACGCTGAAATTTGGGGGGAAGATGCAAAAGAGTTTAATCCACAAAGGTTTTCTGAAGGAATTTCCAATGCGACAAAGGGTTCACCCATTTTCATTCCATTCAGTTGGGGTCCTAGAACATGCATTGGCCAACACTTTGCAATGATAGAAGTGAAAATGGCTATAGCAATGATCCTACAAAACTTCTCGTTCGAGCTCTCTCCATCTTACCTACATGCTCCTGAGCTCTACTTTCTTCTACGACCACAATATGGAGCGAAGATAATTCTGCATAAGCTTTAGCTTGGAACTAGTTGTAAGCAATAAAATGTATGAGCTTTTGTGACAAGTACTTTGGAAAGCCAATAAATAAAGAAATATGCAATGAAACGAATCTTGTATTGATTTATGTGTATTGATTAATCTTGTATTGGTCCAGATTTATAGCATCTCAAATGAATAGGAATATGCATCACAGCAACAAAGAAGACGGCTCATATGAGGACAAAGACAAGGTAGATGAATTGCTTGAGGATAGAAAAAAGAGAGACGGTTCAACAGAATGGAATAACTTAAAACTTGAACAATGTTGTCTCCTTTACAGATATCACTCCACAAATAATGTCTGTTTGTTCCGAAGATCAATCTCAACTAGTTTGTTTCTTTGATTTTTGACACCTTTCCATTGAACAATCACAAGGATGAAAGACTCAAAACTATGTTCATAGTGGCATATAAAACAAAGGTACATGGCCAAAAGTAAAAAATCTTATGCTATGTATTAAACAAGCAATCCTAATAAACTAACACTACAGTTTAACCCATTTCTGCAACAAAATTTTTTTGTTAAAATTGAATAAACTCTATTTACAAGTTCATCAAATCAGTTTTAGAATTGTACACATTTTTTATCTATACTACATGAAATGGATTGTCCCCAAATTTGTTGTTTTACACTGAATTGACATGTTTATCGAAGCTGATATGTATATAGACAATTCCTGCTCATTACTCTGTCTGATAATTGGACTCATTTCTAACTGTGGCAAGCCGATGTCTTGGTGATCTTGGTGGAGATGCATAGAGCACAGAGGCCTCTATAACCTTACGCCACACATTTTCTTGATTTTGTAGCAGCTGCTGCGCACGTAAAGCTGTTAAATACAACCCAGAAGTAAGAAAAACTATGCTCAACCCAAACACCCCAGCAACCGAGTACACGCCTTGTCGAAGTCGAACAATGAGGCAACTAGACCTCGGAGTTGACCAGTTTTTTAGATGTCTTGATTCCACACTTACTCCTATCAATAACAAGATCTCTCCGACAGCACACCAAATCCTACATGAGAAATAAAATAGTTTGTCACTTGTGGTAGTAGCTAAACCAAATGATTCTAATGCTTATGTTTTGAATTTTGTGCATGTAAATATGCATCTTCCTACTTCCTCTGTCGATCTCACACACAAAGAGTCTCATTTATCTTTTATTTCTTCTTTTTTTTTTAATTTTTATTTCCCCCTTTTTATTTCACATAAAATGAGGCTACATTTTTATTTCGACAGTAAAATATATATCCAAGGTAGATGAAACTCATGTGACTCAAAGCATTAAAATTTCAAAAATAAATATAACCTAATTAAAAAGCACTCAAATTTGGGGAAAAACAGCTGAAGGAGCAGAAATGAACTGACTTTAAGAAAAGAAAAAAAGAAGAAAAAAGAGAATGGAAATGAACCAAAATATCAACTTGAAAGATGAAAGTGTCACTTTTACCAATTAGGGGCCACTTCGAAACTCAGTGGCAACTTATAGGGAATATATGTAATTCAGTCATATGAAATTGTTGAGCGAAACTGGAGGTTTGAGAAACGGAGGAAGCAACAATAGTTGAGGAACAGTTTGAGTTGCAGCAACATAGGACGAAGAAGAAGAAAATTGTGAGAGGCCATTTTGAAAAAAAAATGTTTTAGCTTTGATTGCAAGTTATTTGTGATCAACATATGCTTCACTTTTTTTTTTCTTTTTTTTTATTATTATTATTTTTTTGATATACATGTATATGTAGTTTTATAGTACAGGGTTTACAACAAACTGATAATGTGATAAGAATCCAAACTAGACTTGATGTTTATCATACCCACATTAATCACCACTTAACTTATCTTAATGGTTATTTTGTAATTTTTTTATAATTTTTTTATTTATAAAGCAATTTCTTTTCAAAAAATTATATTATAAAGAAAATTTAATTATTATTTTTTTTGTAGATCATTTAATGCCAATTCAAGTGGTGTTGGAATTTTTTTTTTGGTAGTTTGATTAAAAGAGTAAAAAAATGAGAAAGTCACATGCAATGGTTTGATTAAAAGAGAGAAAGTGAGATAATAAAGAATGTAAGATTGTATGAAAAGAGAGAGAGAGAAAGTGAGATGATAGAACCCTAAAAGAGAGAAGGTGAGATGATAGATAATGTGAGATTGAAAAAAAAGAGAGAAAGTGAGATAAGAGAAAGTGAAACCATAGAAAATGTGCGATTACAAAAAAAAAAAAAAAAACAGAAAGACAAAGTGAGATAAGAGAAAGTGAAATGATAGAGAAAAGTGTCTGCATTGGAATTGGAGAAAGTAGGTCAAAGCATTGGAGTTGGAGAAAGAAGATCAAAAGCTGTCGTTCTAAAAGAATCTATCAATCTTTCGTTCCGAAAGAAACACTTGAAACTTTTTTTAAATTTTTTTTTAAATATTGTTTAAAAAAATAAATAAAATTGTTTTAAAAAACTTACAACATTGATTTCACATTGGTGTCAAAGAAGGCAAAAAAAAATTATATTTACATTCAATGCCAGTTACATTGGCGTTGAAGGTTTTTTTTTTAAAAAAATAAAATTGTTTTAAAATAAAATTGTTTTAAAAAAAGAGTTTTAGTTTTTTTATAAAAAAAAATTAAATTGATACCAACGTCACTTGAAATGACGTTCAATTTTATTTTTTAAAAATTAAGCTTGAACACCACGCGTTGTAATTCTCCTAATTTTTTTTATAAAAAAAACGAATGCTTTATCAATTCCAATGCTTTGTTTTGTTTTTTTTTAAAACGAATGCTTTAGCAGGAAACTTTTAAGGCTTTGTTTTGTCTTCGACTCTAATGTTTTATCAATTTCAATACTTTGTCTTCTTCTCAACGTACTTTTAAATCCTGCAACTTTTAAGGCTTTTCCCAGTTATTCCTACAACTTTTGTGTTTACCCAGTTAAAAAGAGATTCCAATACCAGTTGAAGTGGCGTTGAAATTCAATTTCACTTTTGTAAAAGTAAAACTAAACGCCACTTTAAGTGCCACTTTAAGTGGCATTGGTACAATTTTTTTTAAAAAAAATATTAAATTCATTTTTTAAAATGATTTTATTTTTAAACAATTTTTTTTTTTAAAAAAAAACCTTCAAGGCCAATGTGACTGACGTTGGATGTAAATTTTAATTTTTTTTTCCAGTTCTTTAACGCCAGATAAATAAGTGGCACACATGACCAGATGCATAGATAAATAAGTTATATTTACTATTGAATTTGTAAATATATATGTTAATGTTTTATTTCTTAAACAAATTATTCTTCATTTGGTTTATAAATGAGTAGCACATTATCCGAGTCTCTTCATAGCAGTGCTCAATCATAAATTATAATGTAATGTTAAAATAGTTACTTTAATTTGTTTATATTTTATATTAGTGATTAATAATATTAGACTACACATTAATTGAACTATTCATTTTATTCGACTAAATATTTATACTCTTAAAAAAAGCTACAACAATAAAACAGAGACAGAAACATACTTTGACCTTTCATGGACATAAAAAAAGTTCTATAAGCAAATAAAGATATGGGATAAACAAAACAAAACAAAAATCCAATGCGAGTCAGATTGGCATTAGAGCCTTTTTGATTTTTTTTTTAAAATTTGCTTTATAAAACAAATACAAAAAAAAACAAAAATAAGAATTCAACGCCAGTCATATTGGCGTTAATCTAAAAAAATAAAAAATAAAAATTCAACGCCAGTCAGATTGACGTTAGATCTACAAAAATAACATAAAAAATAAAAAATTTCCAACGCCACTTGAATTGGAGTTAGATGATCTACAAAAAAAAATTTAAATTTGCTTTATAATATAATTTTTTTTAAAAAAAATTATTGCTTTATAAATAAAAACTTTACAAAAAAATAATAATTACAAAATAACCATTACGATAAGTTATGGGGTGTTTGATAAAAACTGAATGAATCTGAATCTGAATCTGAATGAGCTGAATCTGAATCTAAATCTGAATGAAAAAAGCTGTTTGATAATTGACATATCTGAAACATCTGAATGACAGAATTTTATTATTTTACCCCTCTGAAAAAAATTAAAATTGTTGTAAATTTATTTAATATTACTTAATATAATAGTTAATATTTTTTTAAATTTTTTTTAATATTTTTAATTTTTTTTACTCATTCAGCTGCTCATTCAGCCATTCAGCTAAAAAAATCTGACTTAGCCATTCAGCTCAATCATCTGACCGATTCAGCCATTCAGACCAAAACAAACGCACTTACCGATTCAGTCATTCAGCCATTTAGCTCCATTCAGTTCTAAAACAAACACCCCTTAGATAGGTTAAGTAGTGATTAATGTGGGTATCAGGCCAACGCCAATTCAATTGGCATCCAAACTCTTCAACGCCAATTGAATTAGCGTTGAGGCTATAATCCAGAAAGTCCAACGAACATGAATGTAACTTAGAAACTTGAACGTAATTTAACCCATTATGAGAAAATACTCGAGGAACAGATGTGTAAGCCATAGTCTTTCATAAAAACTTCAATTGATGTTACCAATTAATACTGAAGTCAAAATATTGGAGTAGTAGTTGGATATGAGTATTTAATATGACTTGTAGTATATGAAATGAACACAACCAAAAAGCCCTACTATACTCTTCCTGTTTGTTGAGAAGGGATGATCACTAAGACTTAAGTACAAATGTTCTGAAAGAATAGTTAAAAGTTCAACCTAGAAACTATTACAACACTTGATGAAAAAACATGTGAGAGGTGCTGCTTGTATCACCTAAAATAGATTGATTATGCAGCTAAAAAAGTTGGCACGAGATCTTTTTCACTCTAAGCTTATAACGAGATTTTAGGACTTGTGTTCTCGTCATTTGAGACATTTGGAGAATTTCTTCTTTTCAAAACAACAAACGTGAGAGATTCCAAGATTAGTTCTTCATTTCAATATGTTTTCTCATTTTTATATCTCCCAACCATATGATTTACTTGTTGCTTTTCGTTGTGAGATGTAGCCCTAACACGTCTTAATGTCCGCTTAATTATATTTTAACTAATTATTATACTTTGTTGCCTATTATTGTCCATTGAATATCTCGTTGATTGACTAGTGTCCTTTGTTTTCCCCCCCAACTTTCAGAGCTACTTACAACTATCTAAAAGTCACATCATCCTTATATTCAACTTAAACTTTTGCCAACAGTGAGCTTGATACTCTACGACCATAAACTTTAACTCTGTAAACACATGCTTAATTAGTATTTTCTACTTTTTGGCTCCAAGATCACAACTTTGCATTTATAGAATGGCATTGCGTTGTGTATTCTAAGTTGGTAGGTTTGTCTTACTCTACGTTCGTAACTTTAGCTCTTAGTGATCCATTTTATTTACGCATTCTGTTCAAGGATCTTAACTCCGTGATCTCTTAGTGATCTTTGGAGTTGTATTTTTCTCTACGCTCTGACTAGGGTTCTACGATCTTGTTAATCTTTGAGTATGTGACGCTCTCAAATTCCTGTACTTGCTACAACTAATTTTGTGGTCACTATCTTTATACATAACCAACACCTGCTTATAATACAATCAACACTAATACATCACCTGTCCATCATACAGTTACAAACTGTCTTATAATGTTCATACAATTTCTCATTCATGTATCCCCAGATCTCAACTTATTTCATCAATCTAATAATTTCACCGGTTTATTACAAACTAAGTTAATTCATCACATATCATACATTAAGGGATTATTTATCCCAATCTCACAACACAATTACAATACATATAATTTAATACCTAATTAATTACATCATAATTAATTTTACATCCTTACAATAAAGGTTACACAATACATAACACATACTATTACATTACTCGCGTCTCAATTTCAGATTTACTTCAATCATGCTCTAGCCTTCTTTACTCGACCATTCGGTTCTTTTTGTCTTGTCTGAAAGATTTTAATATAGCAAGGGTGAGCATTCAATTGCTCAACAAGTTTTAACGTTCGAAATATAATAGTTTTAAAAATCATAAACAAGCTCATGAATAAATATCATTAAATAATTTCTTAACTCAGATTTAAGAGAAAACAAAATTCTTGAATCACATCGCTGGATAAATCTTCATTAATAAAAATTCTCATGACATAGAATTAATGAGTGTTATAAATTAAATAATTTCTCAACTTTTCTTCCATTAACATAACCGAGTGGTCACATAGACCAAAAACTTCTATCAAGTGTTCATCAGTCACACAGACTGTGAAACTCTGCATGAAGTACTATTAGGTGATCAACCAAAAGTACTTCTGTTACACGTAACATCAAAACACTGTAATTTCTGGCGTATTGTCGGTAAGCCGATAGGGTTATCATTCTTTACTCTCCTAATACAAAATTAGGGTTATTCATCTCAGTTAGTAACATTAGAAATTCGCCCCAAATAAATTTGGGTTTGAGCAATAACATTTTCATTCAACAGATTTTCAGTTCGGAATAACTTTAATTTGATGTGTGCAAATAAATTGCTTAATAAATAATAACTTTAACAATTGAGTCTAGCCGAATACAAATGACATCAACTCTTAAAATAATCTTCATGCTCAACATATCAAGTGATTTGATATTAAATAACAACGAACATAAGTTCAGTTAATTAAAATAACTCAAATGCACGTAGTGCGAAAACTTGTCTAACGTAGCGTTTACAATCCTATATTTTTGTATTCTTTTGCCGAACTCACTTTTAAGTTACCTACAACGTTATAAGAGATTAACTTGTTAATTCACAGTTTACTTACCCGAAATTGTCGATAATTTTCTCAAATTCCGTTCACGAGGTCAGAAACACATTTTAAGCCAATTTTAAGAGCGTTTTCTTTCAATTTTTACATTCCAATGTTCCTCATATTATTTTTCTCAATTTCCAAGCCCCTCGGCTCAATTTTCAGTTCTTTTTTCACTAGAAAAGTTATATTTTCCATTTTTGGTTCACTCAAACCACTTTTAGCTATTTTTCAATTTTCTTACTCCTCTACCGGTTGGCCTTAGAAAATTAATTTGGTCAAACCCTTTACACTCAAGTTAGGTATAATTATTTTAGAATTTCTGTAACTTTTTCAGAAATTTTCAATTAAGTTAATTATTTATTAAATAGTCATTTATGTCCAAACTTTCAATAATTCTCATAATTCGAAATTAAGTCCAAAAATTTTGAATTTTGGACGAGGTCTTAATATTATCTCAGAGGGTTCAAATCTAAAGTTTCATGTTTATATCATTTACAGAGAGCAAGTTATGTTTGTTTTAGGATTTTAACTACCTGAAACTGTTTAATTCATAATTAATTCTCTAGAACTCCAATTAAGCTCAATTTTTTGGCAGCACCTCCCCTATAATATTTGTTTTCCATATCCAGAAGTTCAGGGCCAGCCGTGCTCTCAAACTCTAACACAACAAGCAATCTCAGATTTTCCCCTATTCTGGCCAGCCTCAAAAATCATAATAAATAATTGAGTCGTAGAAAAATTCCCAAATTCTTGTGAAACGTAGCTAACTTTCATGTCTATAACATATCCAAAAATTAAGTTCTAACTCTTTCGGTTTAGGAGATATAACTTTTATAAAAATAGGAAAGAACATGCCCTAGTTTTCCTTTTCTTGGTTTTTCCAACTTTATTTGTTTTATGTTTTTGATCCAATCTTTGAGTTCTAAGTTTTTGATTCATGGAAACCAAAAATGTTATACTTGTACATGATATAAGTTTAATAATCTCACAAGAAAATATTTTTTTAAGAATTTAAATGGATTAAAGGAAAGGTTTTAGAGTTTACCTTTCTACTTTAAGCTTTTTCTTCTTGGTTTTTCTTTTTCTTCTTGCTTTATTCTTCTTCTTTTTTTCTTACTTCTTGGCTTGAGCTCACTCTCCTCTGCCCTATGTAGCTGTCGAGCATCCCTTAGAGCAAAATGGGGAGTAAACATGCTCCCCCTTCTCTTATATAATAGATAGTTTGGCTAGTTTTTAATTTTAGCCCCTTGGACTTTTTATTTCTAGTCATGCCCCACTTATCATAGGCTACGTAAGATTAATTTCTCTTAATCCCCTTGATTAAAGGCTTAAATAAACTTGATTGGTTAATTAGAAACTTAATTGGAGGTTTCTTGAATAAGCTTCTTAATAAAATCTTGGAGGCTTCTTGAGGAAGCCCCCCTCCTCATTATATATGTATATATATGGGGGCTGATCTATTGACAATGTTGTTAATTTAAGGTTATTCTTACAACAGAGTGTGAGCGTCCATTCGATGATTGAACAGTTTAATAGAGCTCCCGTCCGCAGTCTAGTTTCCATTATTCCACAGTTTAATACTGCGGACGGGACAGATGACCAAAATACCCCTCCTTTACAATTCCCACATCCGTAGTAGTAAACTGCAGAGCCTAAAAAACTTTTTTTAAAAAAAAATTGGCATCCGCAGTATTAAACTGTGGAGCCTAAAAAACTTAAAAAAAATAAATTGGCATTCAAAGTATTAAACTACGGAGCCTAAAAACTTTAAAAAAAAATTGGCATCCGTAGTATTAAACTGCGGAGCCTTAAAAAAATTGATTGTCTCTTCATGTATGGTAGAGCAAAGGAGTTAACAATTCGATTCCTCTACTTTTCACATATTTTCAAGGCACAGGGCATTTTCTATGTTTTTCTTGGAGGGTGAATTTGAGGAACTGAATGATTCACAGACGGTGGACTCCCATATTTTTCCACAGCATTTTATTGAATCAAAGGAACAAGTAGGTCTTGCTCCTGCTGTTGTTGTTCTATCTAGAAGGGAGTCTTTTGATACATCATCAACTCTAACAGGTTTGTTAAGATAAATTGAGCCATCCATCTTTTGATGGTAATTTTTAAGACCTCATGAACTTAGTTCTTATATTTATCTTGTTGTGAGCTGCAAGGAAACTAAAAATAAGTATGTCGAAAGAAAATGAAAACCCAAACATGGTAATCAATCCATATTAGGCCATTGTCATGGCTAGAAATTCTTTCAAGCATCAAGAAGAAACAGTAAAGATGTAGGGAGAAATACAGAAAATGGATGATGAAGTGAATGAACTAAGACAAAAGACCGATGAGTAGAAAGTTACAATTCAAGACTTGGAGTTGGTCCCTTATCAAAAGAAGAAGGCGGGCAGAAAAAGTGTCGGCGGCTAGCAGAAGCACAATCCTCTTATACATGAAGAGGCAACCAATTTTTTTTTTTCAGGCTCCGCAGTTTAATACTGCGGATGCTAATTTTTTTTTTTAAAAAAGTTTTTCAGGCTCCACAGTTTAATACTGGGGATGCCATTTTTTTTATAAAGTTTTTCAAGCTCCGCAGTTTAATACTGCGGACGGAGGAATTGTAAAGAAGGGGTATTTTGGTCATCTGTTCTATCTGCAGTATTAAACTGCGGAATACCGGAAACTAAACTGCGGACGGGACCTCTATTTAACCGTTCGATCTTACGCTCACGATCTGTTGGATAATATTAAATTAACAAAATTGTCAATGGATCAGTCCTCTATATATATATATATAATTATTCGTTATCATTCTCCTCTTTTGACTTTTCTTTCTTTCCTTTACTTTTCTTTTCTCTTTTAGTTACTTTTAATTTGTAACTTTAATTTATAAATTAAATATGTTAGGGTTTAAAATCACCCTTCATTAATATTTTTAATTACCTTCGTAATTATATTCTCGTTTAAGGTTTCCGGACATCACAGAGTACTTACCATTCAAAAGAAAAACTTATAACTCAGAGTATTTTTACAATAAACGTTTTTCTTATAATTAGATAATACTCTCTATTTACTCTCTATTATCAGCATTTATTTATCATTTTGTGTGTGGTTATGATTATGTATTACTTATAAGATTAAGAGTTATTTATCATTATTGTGAGGTGATAATTATGTATTATAAGATTAAGAGGACTGAGATCAATTACGTGTGTTATCTCCGTATCTATCTTGGTAGTTCATAGCTATCCAATGTTACACGCTGTATTATAAATTCATATGTAAACATACAATTGAAATACAAAGAAACATAATATATTCTCTTCCATTGATTACTCTTAACTTGGTATCAGAGCGGTATCATCTTCTTCTTTTTCAAATTTTTTTTCCACCATGGCCTCTTTCACCTCCTCAACGACAACCTCTACCTCATCTGTTATGCCTCCTCCCGCTCGGTCTCTAATCCCATTAACAGTCTCTCAATCTTCTCCATTTACCTCCTACAAACTTACTCATTCAAACTATCTTTATTGGAAGACTCTCTCATTCAATCTTATCTTACTGGCCAAAATTTACTTGTGGTTTCATTGATGGTACCAACAAATGTCCCCCTCTAACGATCAAACATGGTGGTACTGAAGTAGCCAATCCTGCGCAAAAGATGTGGATAAAACAATGATACCGTTGCTACCGGGGTTATGTAGAGATATGTATTTTGCCGATTGTGGTGGAATTGAAAAACTCCGCTACGACAAATACTTGACCGAAATCACCACATTGGGATGGTCAATCCAAGCATACAGATACTCTTAGAATTCAAGAATGATTTCTTGACACTAGAGTTGGAAAATTCTTCTAAAGGAAGAGGACTTATGTTTATATTTCTCAAAATGTAATATGTTTTGAAATGAAGATTACAAGCCTATTTATAGGCATTATTACAAATGGGTGGTTGACACACATAAGTTGACACACATGGGTAAGTGGCACACATAAGTTTACAAACATGGGTAGGTGGCACATATAAGTTGACACACATGAGTAGGTGACACACATAGGTTGACACACATGGGTAGGTGGCACACATAAGCTTACAAACATGGGTGGGTGGCACACATAGGTTGACACACATGGGTAGGTAGCACACATAAGTTTACAAACATGGGTGGGTGGTACACATAGGTTGACACACATGGGAACATAAGAAAAATAATTGGGATGAAGGTTCTTGCATGTTCAATGAGAAAGACACTCCTGTGTCAAACAAGATCAAATTCTTGTTAGTTTCCTTCTTTCCTCCATATCGCCGGACTTGCTTCATTTAGTAGTCTCATATGACACAACGAAAGCTATTTGGGACAAGCTAAAGGAGGTGCTAGCCTCTCTATCTCACAGTGTTTTGGGACTGCATACCCAGTTATATGAATTGCATCAATGTGATAAAACTATCACCCAATACTAATAGTTACTAAATCCATTGTTGATAAGTTGATAGGTATCGACAAATCTATAGACCCAACAGAATTCATGTTTACCTTTACCATTGCTTGCGTCCGAAATTTAAAGACCTAGTAACAGCTCTCTCGGCTAGGCTTGAACTCGTGTCGTTCAACGAACTTAATTCACTCCTTGTTGCTAAGTGATGAACTGTCCCAACTATGCTTCTATGTGAACATAATCCCCTTATGCTACTTATTTGCAATGGTTTTTGGACACCTGGAACAACAAATCATATCACTCTGAATATTGCTAGTCTCTCTAACATTGAATAATATTGAGGCTCCGACCAGATAAGAGTTGAAAATGGTGAGACTATTCCTATTTTTCATATGGTCAGAACCATATGATACACACCACACTCATCACTCGTTATTAATAACATCTTTCATGCCCCTCATTTATCAAAGTCCCTATTATCTGTTAAATAATTCAGCTCTGATAATCATGTATATTTTGAATTTTACCCAACCTATGTTCTTGTGAAGGACAAAATAACCAAGAATACTCTTATCCGAGGAACAACATGTGATGGCCTATATTCCTTTCCACCCACCTCTTCATTTTCAAGCATTTCCAATTCTCCCCAAGTGTCTTGTCGAAGCCATTTCTCATTATGCTTGGCATCATCGTCTTGGTCATCCTTACCATCCAGTTTTCAAGCAAATTCTTAGCTCAATAAATGTTCTTAGTCGTAGTTTAGTTAGGAATAAATTGTGCCAGGGTTGCCAACTAGGCAAATCATGTTGACCATCTCTTTCTACAAATCATAAACGAAGTTCTACTTGTTAGCAACTAAACCAAATTTATAAATATTTCTAGATTGTTCAAGAATTATCTTAATTAATTAGTGTTAATACATGAATTGGTGATACCTAAGTATATTATACATGAATGTACATGAATGTATTTAAAATGTATTGGAACATGTAATGGTTAGGTTCATGTACATGAATGTGGTCATGTAGTAATTATTATGGTAGCTCTAGAAGTATCCTATGAGTACTATAAATAGTCATGTACTTGGATCATTTCAAGTAAGTGAAATGAAAGTATTCTTGAGTGTTCTCCAAAATTATATTTCACTTTTTCACTATAATTTATCCTCTTCCATATATATCCAACAAGTGGTATCAGAGCAAAGGTTAATTCGAAGGTTTAGAGAAGATTAAACCAAAGTGGCAAAGGCAAATTCGACCATCCAAGAAAAGTGACTTGGTGCTATTGAATTGTTCTGTTGGGCGAGTGCAAAGTGTGCGCGTTAGAGCTCCGGAACACAATCTAGCGAATGTCCTAGTTGAAAACATTTGAAGAAGAAGTTTGTGAGTTGAAGCACGTCACAAAGGTCGTCATATTGATAGCGTTTTAGAGAGGTAAATTATAGAAAAATGATGTTTCCTAGGTTTGGTGCTAAATTAGTGTTCACAAATTACAACGTTTGGAGTATAAGGATTCAAGTATTTCTTGATGCTTGCAATTTATGGCAAGATGTAATTGCAAATACAGAAAAGTGTATATCGGAAAAAGTTCGAGAAATAAAAGAAAAAAGAACAAGAAAGATTTTGCAAGGAGTAATGTATGAAGAAGTTTGGATGCGTGTTGCAAATTTTGATTATCTACCTCAGTTATGGAATGAACTTGAATTTATTTCAATAATTATAAAGGTCCATCGTTACCTAAAGGGTCTTGGTTTTTGGAAGAAGATGAGAAACTTGTAGAAGAAATTGATGAAGTTGAAGAAGAAGAAAGTAAAAACGAAGACTTTGAAGACATATGTCGGGAAGCAAAAAAAAATAGATCATGACGAAAATATAAAAGTATTTTTTGAGAAAGAAGAAAAAAAAGAAAGCGTTGAAGAAATTGAAGCAGTGTCGTGTGAAGAAGTATTTGAAGAGATAAAAGAAGAAGAAAAAGAAAAGGATGAGGTGATTAAGCTTCAGAAAGATATTCTAGCATTGCAGACTGCAAAGGAGTTTGTGAAGAGCTCTTATGAAAATGGGATTTCCAAGTACTGGGGCTTGAGAATAAAATCATGGAAAAGCAAGAAAGGGTTAACATGTTGCAAGATGAATTTGGCGAGGGCACGATTATTGATGATAATGATGCACTAACTTTGATGGCTGATGAGACATTGAAGTCGTGCCAAGAAACGTTGGCTCAGGTGCAGGATAAGCAAGAAAGATCCGCGACAGAAGCAAAGGGAGAGAATAAAAAGATTAAGGATGTTTGTCAAAGGCTGAAGTCACTCAAGCACAAGTTTCTTGCTAATCAAACTGATGATGAAACGAATGATGAAAATCTTGATCCCGATAAAGTACAAGAAGATTTTCCAAGTATAAATAAGGAAAAGGTTGGCCATGAGGGGCAAAAATTGGAGGTGCTACGCAAGAAGATTAAAGAACAATTTGTGACAGGCTCAATAGGATCCATCACTGTGACAGAACTAGCACAAAAGGTAGATGATCTTGTGAATAAGGTGATCAGTCTAGAAGGTTCAGTTTCATCGCAGACTGTTCTAATTGACATATTAAGAAATTTAGAAGAGAATGAGAAAAATATTTTGATTATCAAAAGTAATGATTTGGGAGTGATGAATTTTATGGAAGACATAGAATGGGTAAATATCGAGAATTATTTCGATCAAAAGGAGTTTATAAATAGTAAAATGGAGAAGCAACACAAGAAGTTTATGAAGCATGCAAAATATGAGAAGCTAGTAAGCAAGATCAAGAAGAACAAATGGAAACTTCAAGCATTTGTGCCATATACATCAATGGAGATTACAAAAGAGTTTGTTGCATTTGAAGGAATCGGAATATCAAAAAGTTTTACGACATTGTGAAGAATAAATTTGGTTTACGGGAGGCCTTGTTAGCAACTAAACCAAATTTATAAATATTTCTAGATTGTTCAAGAATTATCTTAATTAATTAGTGTTAATACATGAATTGGTGATACCTAAGTACATGATACATGGATGTACATAAATGTATTTAAAATGTATTGCAACATGTAATGGTTAGGTTCATGTACATGAATGTGGTCATGTAGTAATTATTATGGTAGCTCTAGAAGTATCCTATGAGTACTATAAATAGTCATGTACTTGGATCATTTTAAGTAAGTGAAATGAAAGTATTCTTGAGTGTTCTCCAAAATTATATTTCACTTTTTCTCTATAATTTATCCTCTTCCATATATATCCAACACTACTGCCTTAAAAATTGGTTTATAGTGATGTTTAGGGTTTTGCCCCATGTTATCAATTGATGATTTTCGTTATTATATCATTTTCTTGGATGATCATAGCAAATACATATGGTATTGCCCAATGACATTAAAGTCCAATGTATATTCTATTTTCCAAAAGTTATGTTTGCATGTTGAAATGTTTTTGGATGTCCATTAAGTAAGTCCAAATGGATTTGGGGAGAGAATATAGAAAATTGTCTACCTTTTTTGATTCAATTAGCATTCATCATCGCCAACCATGTCCCCACACTTATGAACATAATGGCGCCATAGAACGCCACCATCATCATATTACGAAAACCGGATTAGCATTATTAGGCCAAAGCAATGTTCCTCATAATTTTTTTTCTCATGCATTTGAAATTGTAGTTTATTTGATCAATCGTATGCTTACATCCATTCCCAATAATTTGTAATGTCCAGGAATTTTCAAAACATTGTATCAAATTATTTTGATAGATAAAATTCATTTTACATAATTTTATGAATTTAATTGGACTCATGTAAGAATTTTTATTTAATTATATAATTATAGGTCCAATAATTTTCTTACATTAAAGGGGCTCATTGATAGTGCGATTTAAATTAGTGGGTTAACCCCAAGATTTTAATTGGAAGAAAATTGGAAGAAGATTAATAAATAAATTCATTTTATTGTTACTAGATTAAAATAATTCAAATGAGGAATTATTGGTGAAATAAATTTTATTAATTAATTGAATTACTTAATTCAAATTAAATATTAAGAGCATAATAATTCAAGTTGGACTATCTTCTTTTTATTTCAATTGACCCTAAATAATAAGGCTGAGCCCAATTTCCTCCTATTCCTGTTGAGACGTTTCTTATTTAATTCAAATGGCCCAACCCCATTGGGTTGAGCCCATTTCTTTGTTTCTTTGCCAGCCTGGTTGGATTTGCAAGCGGGTCGACCCAAGTAAATTGGGGAAAACGGTTAAGGTGAAGATAACCGGTTAATCCTGCAAATGAACACCTCAAACCTAGACCACCGAGCAAATCAAATTGGGAAAAAATCCAACCCAAGCAAACTCTGGCTTTTCAAATCAATCGAACGAGGGTGAGCGATTGACTGGAGGAAGGGTCGCCAGGCGTGCGCCGGCGACAACGTGAGTAACCAACGGACGGAACGGGTGAGGCATCGACGACCGGGCGCTCAACGATCGGACCAAAGGATTCGAAAAAAAAATCGACGATTTGATCGATGGGAAGGCGCCGCTCGAAGATGTGACGGTATAGCTGAGCTCGGATGGGTGGTGTAGACACGGACCGTTACCTCCCTCCTACCGTTGGGCATTGATTTGATCGATTAAGGCAATACCCAGTCCAACGGGTAAAAGATTTACTATAAATTGAAACCCCTTACCCTAAGCCAAATTTGTCGATTCCTGTGATTGTGAGTCCAAAAGAAAAATTTTTGGGAGCGAGTTTAATAGAGAGAGAAATCACTGAGAATAGCGACGCTGAATGTCCAATTTCGTTTCTTATTTTGGGAGGAGAAGAAGAACTGCAGTCCGAACAACATCAAGGTATAACAATGGCTCGATGGTTATGCCAAATTTTTTGTGATAATTTTGTTGAGTCGATTTTCTTTTCTTCTCATGACCGTGCTTGGGGATTTTAGGATTTTTGGTACTGTATTGAATCAAATAGTTCCTCTGTATGGGGAAATTGGATTCTGGATACTCTAGTATTATCTGTACTGAGTTAGAATTTTTCTATTGGGGTCATAAGTTTGGTACTATACTGTTTGGGTTGTAGTATAACTGGAATCTGGTATTGTATTGTATGACTTTATTTTGATTAAGAAAATCTGGTATTGGAATATTAATGGTATTGGGTAGTATGTTCCTCTGTTAGTTGTAATTGGTTCTGTCTTTCTTTCTTTTGGAAATCTGGGTATGGTATCAAGTTCAAAACCTTCTCTGTACTGGGTTAAATTGCCTCTTTGTATTGGGTTATTTCGTTTTGAGTATTGGGATTGAATTGAACTCTATCTCTGTATTGGAATATTGTATTTCTTTGTATTAGATTAAAGGGATGGTTCTGGTAACTTGGTTTCTTTGAAAAATTTCCTGCACTAGGATTGGTAATATTGACTGGGAATCGAACCCTGCTGTTGGAAAGGGATCTATTAGGCAAACTGCTAACAATAAATCAATGAAATAATTATTTATTATTCGACAATAAATAATAAATAAGGATAGTAAATATTTAATTATTATTTAATAATAACTAAATATGAATAATATTAATGAAATAATTATTTATTATTCACCAATAATTAATAAATAAAGAAAATAAATATTTAATTATTATTTAATTAATATTAAATAATAATTAAGTATGAATAAAATGAGTAAATAATTATTTATTATTTAGCAATAATTAGTAAATAAAGGAAATAAATATGTAGTTATTATTTAGTTAATATAAAAAAAATAAAAATAAAATAATAATTTAGTATAAATATAGTAAATAAATAATTATTTATTGTTTATCAATAAATAATAAATAAAGATAATAATATTTAATTATTATTTAATTAATACTAATAATAATTAAGTATGAGTAAAGTAATGAAATGATTATTCATTATTTTTAAATGATAAATAAGGAGAATAAATATTTAGCTATTATTAATATTAAATAATAACTAAGTATGAATAAAGTTAATAAAAGTAATTATTTATTGTTTATCGATAAATAATAAATGGAGATGATAAACATTTAATTATTGCTATGATAATTAGGTATGAACCGAATTAATAAAGTACGTGTTTATTACTTACTTAAGTATGAATAAAGGTAATGAAATAATCATTTGTTATTATTTATTAATAATAAATGAAGATAATAAGTATTTAATAATTATTTATTGTTTAAACATTACTTAATAAATAAAGATAATAAATATCTAATTATTATCTGATTAATAATAATTAGGTATGAATAAAGCTAATAAGGATAATAATTACTTAATCATTAATGAAATAATGATTAAGTATGAGTGAGATTAATAAGTTAATTATCTGTGGCCCTTAATAAATAAAGATAATAAGCACTTAATAATTATTCAATAAGTACGTGTGTGTAGAATTAATTCGTTAAGTATTCAATTAATGTTGAATGAGGAACAAGGCATGATAATTACTCAATTACCCTTAAGGGTGAATGGTAATTAAGAGTAAAACCAAATACGTGATCAATTGTTTCTGTTGTCATTAGACCGGGATAAATTTATTATTTATCTTATAAATAATAAATAAAGATTTTTAACCCATATTAGAGACGACTAAGGGTAATAATCTGGGTGCTCGAAGGATAAGTGAACATGATTAGCTATCATTTATTTTCATAACTAAAGGTCAGTAATTAATCTCCGAATAGCTAATGTTAAACAGTAATTAATCATAGATTGTGAGTGGTTGATCTGCTAAATAAATAGCATAAATGGGTGCATCGATATACTGCTATACAATGCTAATGGATAAATCGACTTTACCAAATGATAGGTCATCCAAGATCGATTAATTAAAGCTAAAATTTATTGTAGCTGAGCAAACAGGCAAGTTCCCTAACTTCATTCTTTCAGTATATTGAATGGAAGTTCTATCTTACCCAACTTTTACATTGAGCAATATTTCTAAACCTTATGCATTATTTTTTAATTCGTGCAAAAGGTATATATTATTTCAAGTTATTCTTTAAGCTTGAATCTTATCTCCAAGCATGCTTTAAGTGGTCTAATTACTATTAAAATTATTCCACATCTGTGTATTCATTGGCATTCGCACTTGTGCATTTGAATTCGTATAATTATTTAAGTTCTGAAATTCACGAACTATTCATGATTAAGTCTGAACCCTTGTCTCGGTCAGGCACATATGTAAGAATTATATAAAGCTATCCGAGCCAATCAAATGGTAAGGATTCTTAGACTGAATGAACACCCCTTTTATTATAGGGGAGTACCCCAGGTACCGTATATAAGGTACAACTAGCAGAATTAAATGTTATGCATACACATAGCGTACGCGAGGCTGATCCCCTCAAGTACTCATTCTGTAGCCAGTAACCAAAGGGTCAACTAGCTATTGACTCCTTTGGAAGTTATTGTTCAAAGTCTATTTGACTACCAATTGTCTTAAAAGCATTTACCGTTATTGCTTCTGATAATTCTATTGTTGAAATCTCTTCCTATATTCCCTTCATCATGATATATCCTTATTGTTGTATTTTAAACTTGCTGAGCAAACTCGTTGCTCATTCTTGCTATATCATGATTTTATTGCAGCTAAACCCGAGACGTCAGGGAAGAACAAAGGAAAAGAAAAGATGAAGTAATAGACTTCATGTAGCAGATTTTAGATTTACGTATAGTTAATTTCTGATAATGTAATTTAAACCCTAACTTTTATTTAGGGTATGGATTTGTATAAGTGTTTAAGGTTTTTCGTATTCTGGGACTAGTAACACCTTTGTAATGAACAATGTATGTTTATTATATTCCGCATTTTAGTTACCATATGTTGTTAGAGATGAATGTTTATAGTGGATCGTGATGACCGGATCCGGGTATTTGGAGACCCGAATTTGGGGGCGTCACAGGTTGGTATCAGAGCCGTAGGTTATAAACTTTAGGATTGCGAAACCTAGGTTATAACCTTCATAGTAAACTCGTATTGAGTATTAGGAGATAAATCGAGGAGATTTATTATATGTGGTTTTGATGAATTGGGGAATTCATCGAGTTGGGTAGTACCCAATGAAATATAATTTTATTTCTTCAATGAATATATTTTATTGCTGTACTAATGTTGATGTTCGGTGTGATTGTAGGATGACTGACATAGGAGGGACCAGTGGAGTCCAGGAGGAGGAGGTATTCACAGATTATACCTGTGGTTACCGAGCAGTTTAGTGGGCTATGCACCTGTTGCCCCGGGAGTACCCTAGGATGAGTCCGAGCCGGAGGAGGACTATCAGAGGGAGCTACCAGAGCCGGTTATAGGTAGAGTCATGAGGTCCGGTAGTCAGGACCCGGATGCTGAGGAGGAGGACCCCGAGACCGAGGAAGATGAGCCACCTGTTTATGTTGATGGCATGGGGTCCACTGCTGACGATATCATTGAGGGACTGACCAGCAGGAGCGAGGAGCTGGAGGCTCGGATAGCTCATCTGGAGGAGCAGAATCAGACCCACCAGATCAGAGAGGACCAGTATAGAGACCTAGCCTATCAGCTCGATCATGACCTGGTGGGAGCTGTCGTTTTACACTCCAAAATTAATACCTTACTAACACTCTACTAGCACAAACCTTAATATAATTACAAGCAAGGATCGATCCCACAGAGAAGTGAATTAATCTTTTACTTATTCTAATATTCCTATTATTTCTATTAATGGGGGGTTTTGAGTTTGTTTCGCTAATCTAACACAGGTAATTAAGAATGATCAATGAATAAAAAGCTTCAGTTCTTCAGTTTAGTATCACCTCATCACAACCATGGAAAAGTCAAGTTTGATAATATTTACCCTTCAATGAGATTAATAACCCTAGATAACCGCAATCGCTAATTATCCGAAATTCTCCTTATGTGTAAATCTAATGTGACAATCGCCTCCAAAGACTCTAACTAGTATATAACCTAGAACTATCAGTCTAGATTTAATATAACAGCAGCATGAAGAATTAGAGAATTAGGTTATTCCAAGCAACAATTACACAATCAGGAATTATTTAACTTGCCTTCTAATAATCTTAATAATATTCAAAAGCTTGTCCACAATCAAATACTATTAATCGCTACCTACGATCAGATATAATATCGTTTACTTAATACTATATCTTAATCTAGCAGATGATATTAATCAAATTAATTCAATTGGCCAAATCAAATTAAAAGATTAAATAACATTTAATCAGTTAAAACAGATTATCAGAATAAATCTCATGCAAGAAGGAATAAATAAATAAAACCTGATTAAACCATTAATTATGAAAAAGGTTCAACATCCCTTAGAACTGAAAGTAAGAGTCTAGCCTGACATGCCTTCAATCTTCTCCAATTAAGGTTACAATTGTAGTTGTCAAGATCCCCCTATAATAAATTAAAAACATCTATTTATAGTCCTAAGATAATATCCTAAGTCCCTAAGAATTAAGAATCCAATCTGAATTAGAAATCCTCAAAAATTACAAAAAGTCAAAGCTGGTCAAACTTGGTCAACGCCGCCTTTCTCGCCGGGGCGAGGATTTATGCCTGAGTTTTCTCGCCGGGGAGAACTCCCGCCGAGGCGAGGATTTTTGCACTGAGGTTTCTCGCCGGGGCGAACTCCCGCCGGGGCGAGGATTTTTGCACTGAGGTTCTCGCCGGGGCGAGAACCTCCAGAATGGTGTTGGGCCGGGGCGAGCTCTGGATCAGCCGGGGCGAAGACGAGCAGAAGGTTTCTCGCCGGGGCGAGAAACTCCAGTACAAAGTTCTCGCCGGGGCGAGAACCCTAAATTTTCCAAATTTTTAACTTTTCTCGTTTTGGCTCCGATTTTCCATCTTTTTCCACTTTTTACTCTGAATCCTCCTGAAATCAATAAACAACCTAATAAGTGCATATACACAATAAAACATGCAATAAACTAAATATAAAGGAATGAAAATAAATGAGTATTATGCACTTATCACCTGGGGGTAGCGAAGATGCAGCTGCAGGGATACGAGTCCTCAGCGCAGCAAATCGGACCACTGCTACATCAGCTTGTGGCCCGAAATGCTGAGTTGAGGGAGAGGCTGGGGCAGAGGGATCTACAGATCGCCCACCTGAAGGCGAAGCAGGAGGCTATGAGGTTCGAGGCTGGGCTGGAGGTGTCTGCAAGGATGCATGCCAGAGAGGCCTGGGTCAGGGAGGCCAGGAGGGTTGATCAATTAGAGGATCGGTTGGAGGCCAGCGCAGTGAGGATAGAGACCCTAGGACATGCCTTAGACGCAGCCTATAGGAGGCCCCGGACTGAGGCAGTTTAGTCTAGCCGCTCTGTTCGTCGCAGGGTAGGGGATGGAGCATTCTCTTCGGGTCAACATGCATGGATCCGTCACGATGTGCAGTGACTTGATGGAGCAGTTGAATTGTCTTTAGTACAGTCAGTCCCACTTTTTGTTATATTAGGGACATATTTATGTTGTCTTGTGAAGCTTTATATTTGTATTTATGCTTGGGGTAGCAGTTAAACCCCAACTCTTGTAGTCTTGAGGGATGAAGGGGTAGGATTCCCCACTTTTGTCTCAGGGGGAATGATGGGTAGGGCATGTAGTGGCGCATTTGTAGAAGTATGCCACAGGTTTAGTCTTTGTAACAAACAGTGGTATATCAATATAAATGCAGATGTTTCATTTAAATCAAATGTGTTTGATAGATGTTTCTACCCTTGATTGCTGATTTTTATGTAAATAACTATAGGTAAAAGTCAGCGGATTTCCCCTATCCAATCATGCCGCCAAGAGGACGACCACGAAACCGACATGTTGAAGAGTCAAAGAGTGAGGTTGGAAATCAATCCAACCCAATGAGGATGTTCGCGGAGATGCTGGCAGAAGCCATGCAATCAAGACCGCCACCTGGAGGGACCCAAGTAGCAGCCGAGCCAGCGCATCATCTGGCGAATTTTAAAGATTTCAAATTGGTTGGACCACCCGAGTTCAAGGGAACTCTTAACCCAATCGAAGCGCAGACCTGGATAGAGGAGATAAAAAAGGTCTTCGAGGTAGCACGGGTGGCAGAGGAACAGAAAACAAGCTTTGCTACCTTCATGTAAAAGGGCGAGACAAACTACTGGTGGAAGGCCAACAGGGGCCGAGTGGAAGGAGACATTGTCGCATGGGAACGCTTTAAGGAGATGTTCTTGGAAAATTACTTTCCGGAGAGCATGAAGCAAGAGATGGAGATCAAGTTCCTGGAACTAAAACAAGGAAACATGTCCGTGGCTGAGTACGCGGCTAAGTTTAATGAGTTGGCACGGTTTGCAACTCACCAAGTCAACACGGAGGAAAGGAAAGCTCGTAGGTTTGAGCAAGGGTTGAAACCATGGTTATACCGTTCTGTTGCGGTATTAAAAATCAAGACATTTGCAGAATTATTGGAGAGGGCGATCATTGCAGAGGGTGGCAGTGAGGCATTGGCTAAGTACAATCAGGAAAGGAAGAAGGGTCATGAGGGCCAGAAGGCAGGAAGCAGCGGGGGCAGTAACCCCAACAAACGAAAATGGGTTGAGAGTCAGTCCTCCGGGGGAAACAAATCTGGAGGGGAGGTGAAGAAGCCAGGCAGGTGCAACAACTGTGGCAAGAACCACACGGGGGAATGCATGAGAGGGAAGAGCATGTGTTACCGTTGTGGACAACCTGGGCACATGGCCCCACAGTGCCCTAACAGGCCGAAAGGAGGTTGTTTCTCCTGTGAATCACCTGACCACCAGATCAAGGATTGCCCGAAGAGGAAGGGCGACGCCGGGAGTGGCAACCGAAGCAACAACAACAGTGGAAATAACAACCGGTTGAACTACGGGCCACCAGCCAGTCAAGCCAACAGACCAACAGCCCGCACGTTCAACATGACTGTTCAGGATGCCATGGAATCCAAAGACGTGGTGTCAGGTATCATCCCAATCAATGATATAAATGCATATGTGCTATTTGATTCGGGTGCTACTTGCTCTTTTGTTTCCGAAGAATTTGCTAGTCAGTTAAATGTACCTTGTGAAAAGTTAGAACACCCTATGAACGTAGAAGTAGCAAACAAGGAAATTATCCCCGTAGAATGCATTCATAGGAATTGTTGTGCTGAATTGCGAGGATTTAAGCTCAATGTGGATTTGATACCAATTCGACTGGGAGAGTTTGACGTAATCCTGGGAATGGATTGGCTATCAATTCACGGAGCAGTCATTGATTGTAAGAAGAAATGTGTACACCTAAAGACTTCTAATAAGTCGAAGGTGGTATTCTATGGCAGCAAGTCACCAAAACCATCTTGTTGTCTTACTATGATGCAGACAAGGAGATTACTTAAGAAAGGTTGCGAGTGTTACTTGGCCCATGTGGTCGATACTCGTCAGGTCGGGGATGAAATGGGCCAAATACCAATCGTGAGGGATTTCGCTGATGTCTTTCCCGATGAACTTCCGGGACTGCCACCGGACAGGGAAACCGAGTTCGTTATCGATTTGGCACCGGGAACCGCACCAATATCTAAGCCGCCGTATCGAATGGCACCTATAGAAATGAAAGAGTTGATGGTGCAACTGCAGGAACTGCTGGACAAGGGGTATATCAGACCGAGCGTGTCCCCGTGGGGAGCGCCAGTTCTGTTTGTAAAAAAGAAAGACGGTTCTATGCGACTTTGTATCGACTACCGGGAGTTGAACAAAGTTACGATTAAGAATAGGTATCCGCTTCCTAGGATTGACGATTTATTTGATCAGCTTAAGGGAGCAAAGTACTTTTCAAAAATCGACCTAAGAACAGGCTATCATCAACTGAAGGTGAGGCAGGAAGATATCCCGAAAACTGCATTCAGAACTCGTTACGGGCATTTCGAGTTTCTGGTAATGTCCTTTGGACTGACGAATGCACCAGCAGCATTCATGGATATGATGAACAGAGTGTTCAAGCAATACTTGGACAAGTTCGTAGTCGTATTCATTGATGACATCTTGGTGTATTCAGGGACGGAGGAGGAACATGCTGAACATTTGAAGATTGTATTGGAAGCACTCAGGAAGGAGAAGTTGTACGCAAAATTTTCGAAGTGTGAGTTTTGGTTGCAAAGGGTACAGTTTCTGGGTCACGTCATCGACAAAAATGGTGTTTCAGTGGACCCAGCAAAAGTGGAAGCAGTTATCAACTGGGAACAACCGAAGACGCCGACAGAGATCCGGAGTTTCTTGGGATTAGCGGGATACTATCGAAGATTCATCCAAGATTTTTCAAAGATAGCATCACCATTGACCAATCTCACCAGGAAAACAGTTAAGTTCGTTTGGTCAGAAAAATGTGAGGAAAGTTTCATGGAATTGAAGAAGAGACTTAGCCAAGCACCAGTGTTGACCTTACCCGACAACACTGGGGGTTTCGTAGTGTATAGCGATGCGTCACATAAGGGTCTGGGCTGTGTACTGATGCAACACGGCAAGGTCGTGGCGTACGCATCACGTCAACTGAAAGACTATGAGAAGGGTTACCCGACTCATGACTTGGAGTTAGCAGCGGTAGTTTTCGCCTTAAAGATTTGGAGGCACTACCTATACGGGGAGAAGTGCGAAATATATACACATCACAAAAGTCTGAAATATATCTTCACTCAAAAGGAGCTGAACATGAGGCAGCGCCGATGGTTAGAATTGATCAAGGACTACGACTGTGAAATTCTGTACCATCCGGGCAAAGCGAATGTAGTGGCTGATGCCTTAAGTAGAAAAGGCAAGGTGAAATTGATGCAGCTGACAGTTCAAGAGGAGTTGATAAGGGACTTTGAACGTCTGGAACTGGAGATTAAGTATCCGATGGAGACGGACGAAAAATTGTGTACCATAACAGCAGGTCCGACTCTACTGGATAAGATAAAGGAGGCTCAAGAATTTGATGAAGAATGCATCGACATTAAGAAGCAACTATCAGAGGAAAAAACATTGAAGTACAAGGTTGACAACATAGGATTGCTGAGATTCGAGGGAAGAATCTGGATACCTTACGTACCAGACCTAAGGGAAGGAATTTTGCAGGAGGCCCATAATACGAGATTTTCGGTACAACCGGGTAGCACCAAGATGTATCAAGATCTTCGTCAGCACTATTGGTGGCCGCACTTGAAAGGAGAAGTTGCAGAATTCGTTAGCCGGTGTTTAACTTGTTAGAGGATCAAGGCAGAGCACCAGCGGCCAAGCGGATTGTTACAACCCTTGGAGATTCCCGAGTGGAAGTGGGAGCACATTACTATGGATTTTGTGGTAGGACTCCCGACAACCCAAAAGGGTCTAGACGCCATCTGGGTGATCGTAGATCGGTTGACCAAGTCTGCCCACTTTCTACCGATCAAGATCAGGTACAAATTGGAACAGTTGGCGAAACTTTACGTGAAGGAAATAGTATCACGACATGGAGTGCCGGTATCTATTGTGTCTGACAGAGATCCGCGTTTCACATCAAATTTTTGGAGAAGTCTAAAGGAGAGACTGGGAACACAGTTAAGAATGAGCACGACATATCACCCTCAGACTGATGGTCAGAGTGAGCGAACAATTCAGACTCTGGAGGATATGCTCTGGGCAGTGGTGATGGACTTGAATGGCAGCTGGGACGATCACTTGCCACTAGTAGAGTTCGCCTACAACAATAGTTACCATGCTAGCATTGGTATGCCACCGTACGAAGCGCTATACGGAAGAAAGTGTCGAACGCCGTTGTGTTGGGATGAAGTTGGTGAACGGAGGTTGTTGGGACCAGAATTGGTACAACAAACCGTGGAAATTATTAAAGTAATAAGACAACGGTTAGTGGCAGCCCAGGATCGTCAGAAGAAGTATGCCGACTTACATCGTCAGAAGCGAGACCTTGAAGTTGGTAGCTTTGTGTTCCTGAAGGTATCTCCCTGGAAGGGGAAAATCCGTTTTGGAAAGAAGGGCAAATTGAGCCCTAGGTTCATAGGACCGTTTGAAATTTTGAGAAGAATAGGCGAAGTGGCGTACGGGGTAGCATTACCTCCTGAACTTGAGCACATCCACAACGTGTTCCATGTATCAGTGCTACGTCCGTATAAGCCAGACTACAAGCATGTCATTTCCTACGAGCCAATTCAAGTTGAAAAAGACTTATCATACGAGGAAATTCCTGTTCAAATATTAGATAGGAAGGAGCAGAAGCTGAGGAATAAAATCATTCATTCGGTTAAAGTACTCTGGAGGAATCAAGCGGTGGAAGAGGCCACGTGGGAACTCGAGGAAAAAATGAGAACAAATTATCCGCAATTATTTGAGTAAGCTTAGATTGAAATTCCGAGGACGGAATTTTTATAAGGGGGAGATGATGTAATGTCCAGGAATTTTCAAAACATTGTATCAAATTATTTTGATAGATAAAATTCATTTTACATAATTTTATGAATTTAATTGGACTCATGTAAGAATTTTTATTTAATTATATAATTATAGGTCCAATAATTTTCTTACATTAAAGGGGCTCATTGATAGTGCGATTTAAATTAGTGGGTTAACCCCAAGATTTTAATTGGAAGAAAATTGGAAGAAGATTAATAAATAAATTCATTTTATTGTTACTAGATTAAAATAATTCAAATGAGGAATTATTGGTGAAATAAATTTTATTAATTAATTGAATTACTTAATTCAAATTAAATATTAAGAGCATAATAATTCAAGTTGGACTATCTTCTTTTTATTTCAATTGACCCTAGATAATAAGGCTGAGCCCAATTTCCTCCTATTCTTGTTGAGACGTTTCTTATTTAATTCAAATGGCCCAACCCCATTGGGTTGAGCCCATTTCTTTGTTTCTTTACCAGCCGGGTTGGATTTGCAAGCGGGTCGACCCAAGTAAATTGGGGAAAATGGTTAAGGTGAAGATAACCGGTTAATCCTGCAAATGAACACCTCAAACCTAGACCACCGAGCAAATCAAATTGGGGGAAAATCCAACCCAAGCAAACTCTGGCTTTTCAAATCAATCGAACGAGGGTGAGCGATTGACTGGAGGAAGGGTCGCCAGGCGTGCGCCGGCGACAACGTGAGTAACCAACGGACGGAACGGGTGAGGCATCGACGACCGGGCGCTCAACGATCGGACCAAAGGATTCGAAAAAAAAAATCGACGATTTGATCGATGGGAAGGCGTCGCTCGAAGATGTGACGGTATAGCTGAGCTCGGATGGGTGGTGCAGACACGGACCGTTACCTCCCTCCTACCGTTGGGCATTGATTTGATCGATTAAGGCAATACCCAGTCCAGCGGGTAAAAGATTTACTATAAATTGAAACCCCTTACCCTAAGCCAAATTTGCCGATTCCTGTGATTGTGAGTCCAAAAGAAAAAATTTTGGGAGCGAGTTTAATAGAGAGAGAAATCATTGAGAATAGCGACGCTGAATGTCCAATTTCGTTTCTTATTTTGGGAGGAGAAGAAGAACTGCAATCCGAACAACATCAAGGTATAACAATGGCTCGATGGTTATGCCAAATTTTTGTGATAATTTTGTTGAGTCGATTTTCTTTTCTTCCCATGACCGTGCTTGGGGATTTTAGGATTTTTGGTACTGTATTGAATCAAATAGTTCCTCTGTATGGGGAAATTGGATTCTGGATACTCTAGTATTATCTGTACTGAGTTAGAATTTTTCTATTGGGGTCATAAGTTTGGTACTATACTGTTTGGGTTGTAGTATAACTGGAAATCTGGTATTGTATTGTATGACTTTATTTTGATTAAGAAAATCTGGTATTGGAATATTAATGGTATTGGGTAGTATGTTCCTCTGTTAGTTGTAATTGGTTCTGTCTTTCTTTCTTTTGGAAATCTTGGTATGGTATCAAGTTCAAAACCTTCTCTGTACTGGGTTAAATTGCTTCTTTGTATTGGGTTATTTCGTTTTGAGTATTGGGATTGAATTGAACTCTATCTCTGTATTGGAATATTGTATTTCTTTGTATTAGATTAAAGGGATGGTTCTGGTAACTTGGTTTCTTTGAAAAATTTCCTGCACTAGGATTGGTAATATTGACTGGGAATCGAACCCTGCTGTTGGAAAGGGATCTATTAGGCAAACTGCTAACAATAAATCAATGAAATAATTATTTATTATTCGACAATAAATAATAAATAAGGATAGTAAATATTTAATTATTATTTAATAATAACTAAATATGAATAATATTAATGAAATAATTATTTATTATTCACCAATAATTAATAAATAAAGAAAATAAATATTTAATTATTATTTAATTAATATTAAGTAATAATTAAGTATGAATAAAGTGAGTAAATAATTATTTATTATTTAGCACTAATTAGTAAATAAAGGAAATAAATATGTAGTTATTATTTAGTTAATATAAAAAAAAATAAAATAATAATAATTTAGTATAAATATAGTAAATAAATAATTATTTATTGTTTATAAATAAATAATAAATAAAGATAATAATATTTAATTATTATTTAATTAATACTAATAATAATTAAGTATGAGTAAAGTAATGAAATGATTATTCATTATTTTTAAATGATAAATAAGGAGAATAAATATTTAGCTATTATTAATATTAAATAATAACTAAGTATGAATAAAGTTAATAAAAGTAATTATTTATTGTTTATCGATAAATAATAAATGGAGATGATAAATATTTAATTATTGCTATGATAATTAGGTATGAACCGAATTAATAAAGTACGTGTTTTATTACTTACTTAAGTATGAATAAAGGTAATGAAATAATCATTTGTTATTATTTATTAATAATAAATGAAGATAATAAGTATTTAATAATTATTTATTGTTTAAACATTACTTAATAAATAAAGATAATAAATATCTAATTATTATCTGATTAATAATAATTAGGTATGAATAAAGCTAATAAGGATAATAATTACTTAATCATTAATGAAATAATGATTAAGTATGAGTGAGATTAATAAGTTAATTATCTGTGGCCCTTAATAAATAAAGATAATAAGCACTTAATAATTATTCAATAAGTACGTGTGTGTAGAATTAATTCGTTAAGTATTCAATTAATGTTGAATGAGGAACAAGGCATGATAATTACTCAATTACCCTTAAGGGTGAATGGTAATTAAGAGTAAAACCAAATACGTGATCAATTGTTTTCTGTTGTCATTAGACCGGGATAAATTTATTATTTATCTTATAAATAATAAATAAAGATTTTTAACCCATATTAGAGACGACTAAGGGTAATAATCTGGGTGCTCGAAGGATAAGTGAACATGATTAGCTATCATTTATTTTCATAACTAAAGGTCAGTAATTAATCTCCGAATAGCTAATGTTAAACAGTAATTAATCATAAATTGTGAGTGGTTGATCTGCTAAATAAATAGCATAAATGGGTGCATCGATATACTGCTATACAATGCTAATGGATAAATCGACTTTACCAAATGATAGGTCATCCAAGATCGATTAATTAAAGCTAAAATTTATTGTAGCTGAGCAAACAGGCAAGTTCCCTAACTTCATTCTTTCAGTATATTGAATGGAAGTTCTATCTTACCCAACTTTTACATTGAGCAATATTTCTAAACCTTATGCATTATTTTTAATTCGTGCAAAAGGTATATATTATTTCAAGTTATTCTTTAAGCTTGAATCTTATCTCCAAGCATGCTTTAAGTGGTCTAATTACTATTAAAATTATTCCACATCTGTGTATTCATTGGCATTCGAACTTGTGCATTTGAATTCGTATAATTATTTAAGTTCTGAAATTCACGAACTATTCATGATTAAGTCTAAACCCTTGTCTCGGTCAGGCACATATGTAAGAATTTATAAAGCTATCCGAGCCAATCAATGGTAAGGATTCTTAGACTGAATGAACAGCCCTTTTATTATAGGGGAGTACCCCAGGTACCGTATATAAGGTACAACTAGCAGAATTAAATGTTATGCATACACATAGCGTACGCGAGGCTGATCCCCTCAAGTACTCATTCTGTAGCCAGTAACCAGAGGGTCAACTAGCTATTGACTCCTTTGGAAGTTATTGTTCAAAGTCTATTTGACTACCAATTGTCTTAAAAGCATTTACCGTTATTGCTTCTGATAATTCTATTGTTGAAATCTCTTCCTATATTCCCTTCATCATGATATATCCTTATTGTTGTATTTTAAACTTGCTGAGCAAACTCGTTGCTCATTCTTGCTATATCATGATTTTATTGCAGCTAAACCCGAGACGTCAGGGAAGAACAAAGGAAAAGAAAAGATGAAGTAATAGACTTCATGTAGCAGATTTTAGATTTACGTATAGTTAATTTCTGATAATGTAATTTAAACCCTAACTTTTATTTAGGGTATGGATTTGTATAAGTGTTTAAGGTTTTTCGTATTCTGGGACTAGTAACACCTTTGTAAAGAACAATGTATGTTTATTATATTCCGCATTTTAGTTACCATATGTTGTTAGAGGTGAATGTTTGTAGTGGATCGTGACGACCGGATCCGGGTATTTGGAGACCCGAATTTGGGGGCGTCACATAATTCAACTCCCCTTAAATCTTATTCAAATGTAAGCTTGATTGTAACTTTTTGAAAAGTTTTGGATGTTTATGTTACCCTTATTTGAGAGACTATAATCGACATAAATTCTGTATCGTTCATCTCCATGTGTATTTATGGGTTATAGTGACAAGCATTTGGTCTATCGTTGCTATGATATAGCAAACGATAAATTTTACATTGTACATTTTTCCGAAAACTATTTTCCTTGTCACACTGTTGCTTATAATAAAAAATCCACATCCATTCTTGGTTCTTCCCCTGCATCCAGTGTAAATTTTAGTTTTCTATGCATCCACTATCCCTTTATATAACTCAAGAGTACTCCCGGCCATCCGCTTTCACTTCTACTAACATATCCTAACCGCAATCTCCACGTATCATGTCTAACTCATCTCACCAAACTCTTATGTCATTGTGACGCTCCCAAATTCAGGTACTTGAAATCCGTATTTGGTGCATCACGATACCATTTCTTTGAGCTGTATAATAATTACAAACTTAATGTTTATATCAGAGTTGTCTATTCCCCACGTATGACAACCTTTAATTACATTCTTTACATGATACATAATATAATATTGCAATAACAAAGTTTATCTATTACACATAACACCTTTTGACTTAATTCTTCAGCTTTTCTTTCCCCGATCCTTGCCAAAGCTTTCTTGGTTGAACACGCTTAACTGAAAATATTTATATCAAAGCAAGAATGAGCATTTGATTGCTCAGCAAGTAATAACAATAAATAATCATAAACTGAAGAAGTAAATATTTTCTTTGAGGACTACTTCTACAACGATTCTGTCGACGCCGGGTTTTCGCTTTCTTCTCGCGTGTCCTTTTAGTCTTTTCCAATTTTAGCCTTTTGATTTAATGATTTTTTTTGGAAAAGGTCGGCATTGATGTCGACGGGGTTTTGAAAGATCGTTTTTTTTTTATGATGAGCCAATTAACCAGAGTCGCCAGTTGGTATATTTGAAATGGATGTACCAACTCATCCGAGTTTTCGTTTTTTTATAAATCGCTGGCTCATATGTGACTCCGAATTAAATGGTCTGCGAATCGAGATTCATAGAGTTCGGGGGCTTGCTTAAGTGAGGGGAAGGTGTTAGGCACCCCTCGACTTCCGTGAAACACGGTTACCGCAATCTTGATGCTTTCCTATCCTTTAATTCATGAAGTGTGTGTGTATGCGAGCGTGTGTGTGTGTGTGTGCCTATGTGAATGTTATGGTGAGTTTGTATGAAAGAATCATTTGGATTTTTTAGGGAAAGTCGTGCTTTAATTTGAGAACGCTTCGGAATGTCTTTCGATTTATACGAGAAAGCTTGATTCTTTATAAGAAAGGTTTGATTTTAATTGTCAAAACTATGAGATTTTCATTAGGTGTCGTTTTGGTAAAACACGAGTTTGTTAAACCTTGGCCAAAATAGGAATCGAGATTTATACGTTGCTTTCATAAATGGTAGGCAATTTCTAGAATCTCTTTCGCCCTATGTATCAAGGTTTAGTAAAACGTCATTTATTTATAAAATCAATTTGTGTGATGTTTTGAAAACGATCTTTCTTTAGCTTTCTCGTTAGATAGGAATCGACATTCATTAACATTTCTCAAATTTTAACCTCGTGATTCTAATATCCTACTTTGATTGATTTTATGAAAATCTTATCATTTAGCTTTGAAATCAATTTCGTGTCATAAATCAAATCAAGCATAAACACGCGTCGGGGCTATTCATGGGCATGTAAGCCATCAAAATGTCCCCGAACGCCAACAATCACAAATTTCACTATTTCGGGGCCTTAAGCACGATTCTCGCCTTAGCGTCGTTTTAAGGCCCAACGATTACATATTTACAATGAGGACTACGTCATTTCTACTTCTTACATCAAGATATGTCCATCATCGGATTGGGACCCCGGGGTCGCTTTCCTAGGCTCACAACCAAATATCCACACACAAACAATCGGATATTACAAGAAAATAAACCAACCCGGATAATCTAACAATACCAAGACATCCTAAAATAACGATTTAAAGGAATTGATACCAAATATAACACCTTAAAACAACAAAGAAATTAATGAACGAATATCATCGGGTTACTAGGAAGAGTTTTATTCCGATGGAAACTTCACTCATAATCCCTAATTCATTGTTCAATCAATAAATTACATGAAAAATTGCATCTAATTTGATCAAATGATATGATAGAAATTGATATCACAAAAGAGATTTCACCTTGCAATTGATATCCAAATGGATGTAAACTTGATGTATTTGAATAGAAGGAGAAGTATATGTGATACAATCAACTCAAGAGATATTAATCCTCACTTTTTCCTTCCTTTCTCTCCTATTTTGTTGCAAAATTATGGTGTTTTTCCTCTCTATTTCCGATTTTTTTGCTGCTGTTTTCCGCTGGAATTCTTCTTCTTTCGAATTTTTGCTGAACCTCCTGTATGCTGCCTGAAGCTGGCTTAAATAGGCTGGCCAGAGCCAGCCGCAGATCTATCTGCGGCTGGCCGCAGATGGATCTGCGGCTGGCCAGCTGGCACGCCTCCCATCGCACTCAGCTGGTAGTGCTGATTTCCTGGTTTCCGTGCTGGCGCACCCACTTGGCCGCAGATCTATCCGCGGCTGGCGGGCTTGACTTTCTCGATTTTCGTGCCACGCCTCGATTTTCGTGCCGCAACGTCGGTTTTCGCTGACAGGCTCGTATTCTGCAGTCCGGGAATTTCCGTGAGACGTGCCACCTCATCCGGGAATGCCTGCCTCGGACGGCCTTATTGTCACGTAAGCTTGGGTTGCCCAAAACATTGCGGTGGTGTCGGGCGCTCGCCCTTGTGCCCGCAAGCCGGTTCAATTGACGATTTCGCCCTCCTGTCATGGTTATTAGAAGGAAACGCAAAATTTGGGTGTCTACAGCTGCCCCTCTTTATCATGTTTATGAAATGATAAATGAAATGAACAGGATAAAGAATAGACACTCGATGCATGAATGACAGTGCATAAGAATTGACAATACACACATGAATGACAGTGCATAAGAATTGACAATACATACATGATGCAACACATATGATTTATGATGCAACACAAGATGTAAGGCATGCAAGACATTCGTAAGAGTGTCAATGTATCAACCCCTTGACCGTGTTTGTTAGTCTTTGGGTTCACTCTTTCAATCTATCGTCTCGTTCGGGGCCGGGTATCGTCGCCGGTCACCCATCTCGTAACCCCCGGTTATCGTCGCCGGTTGGTTATCTTGTCGGAGCCGGTTATCGTCGCCGGATATCCATCTCGTGATCGCCGGTTATCGTCGCCGGTCGATCGTCTCTCGGGGCCGGGTATCGTCGCCGGTCGCCCATCTCGTAACCCCCGGTTATCGTCGCCGGTTGGTTATCTTGTCGGAGCCGGTTATCGTCGCCGGACATCCATCTCGTGATCGCCGGTTATCGTCGCCGGTCGATCGTCATGTCGGGGCCGGGTATCGTCGCCGGTCACCCATCGCGTAACCCCCGGTTATCGTCGCCGGTTGGTTATCTGTCGGAGCCGGTTATCGTCGCCGGTCATCCATCTCGTGATCGCCGGTTATCGTCGCCGGTCGATCGTCATGTCGGGGCCGGGTATCGTCGCCGGTCGCCCATCTCGTAACCCCCGGTTATCGTCGCCGGTTGGTTATCTGTCGGAGCCGGTTATCGTCGCCGGTCATCCATCTCGTGATCGCCGGTTATCGTCGCCGGTCGATCGTCTCGTCGGGGCCGGGTATCGTCGCCGGTCACCCATCGCGTAACCCCCGGTTATCGTCGCCGGTTGGTTATCGGTCGGAGCCGGTTATCGTCGCCGGACATCCATCTCATGATCGCCGGTTATCGTTGCCGGTCGATCGTCTCGTCGGGGCCGGGTATCGTCGCCGGTCACCCATCGCGTAAACTTTTCACTTCAACACGTCAAATGGCTTCAAGGGAGCAAGTTGGGGCCCACCAAGGCCAGCCGCAGATGGATCTGCGGCCAGCCGCAGATACATCTGCGGCCAATATCGGGCTTATAAGCGGCCTCCTGCTTCCAGATCTGTCACTTTCAACTTCCAACTCACACATATTCCTTGCGATTTTTGCTTGTTCGCAAGGGCTTTTCGTCGATTTTTCAACTTTCCTGCAAAAACTGTTCCGGTAGGATTGATCTACACGCTACAGGTAACACTTTGACCGGTCACTTTTCAATTTCGTCAATGTTTTGCTATACATTTGACTATTGGCATGTTTAGAGATAAAATGTATGCTTTACAATGCTATGTAATGTACCATCCTATATACATGCTATGTATCAACTATGTGAGTCCTATTTTATGTTCATGAGGCGTGGGGTCCCACATATTGTTATTCCTTTTCTGCAATAAAATCATGCATTACATGCTGTAATTACATATATGAATGCAATTTAGATCTGTTTGAGACTTTGATTGATGGAAAACATGTTTGGCTTAGGCCTGGGACGTCCATTTTACAAACGGAACTCTGCCGAATTTTTTTTTTTTTTTTTTTTTTTTTTTTTTTGACATGCATCATGTTGCATTAATCATATGATGAGGCTAGAAATTTAGAATGTTCATTACATAATTTTAAAAGGGAACTTACCTTCTTTCTCGCCCGTTCTATTCCAGCTATGGATCGTGATGCGCCCAGTAGCTCCTCCGCCTCTCGGACTTCGGGTGTTCGCCGTCGTAGGCCTGCACCCACTCCTGTTCCTCCTCGGACCCGTCATGCTCGTCGTTTGATGGAGGCTGTCATTCGTCCTGGTCATCCGGACGTTGAGGAGGCTGTCCCTCCGGAGGTCGCGGCAGAGGGGCCATCCTCTAGCGCACCGGCTCCATCTACCCATCAGGCTTCTTCTGGCGCCTCTGTGCAGATACCCGATCTTTTGGGTCGGGATCTCAGTCGTCACCCTTCAGCATCTCTCGTGGCTAACGAGGTACATTCAGTTCTATTCTGATTTTACTCTCAATTTCTCCATTCTCATTTTATCCGGACTGACCCCTTGGTGATTGCCCCAGGTACCCGAGTTTACCCAGCCGAGGGGCAACTGATTCAACATCTACTCCCTTTACGCGGCCCTGCACAGTGATTATCGGGCGATGGTGGACTCTTGGGGCTTTCGACATTTCTTCACTATCATCCCCCGCCAGTGCCCCTGGGGTTACATGAGGGCTTTATCCGAGCGATGGTTCCACCAGACGCAGTCTCTTCATCTCCTCGACTGCGAGGTCGTGTTGACCCCATGGGACTGGAGGTACATTACCGGCATTGAGTTTACCGGGTCCCGCGTCCCCTTGGATCTTGATATCACTCCTGTGGAGGTTCGAGCTTTGTTGGGCTTCGCTGCTGAGGACCGGGTCTTTAAGGCCCGCAGTATCCGATCTGGTGCCTTGGCTGTCGATGCAGTCGGGGGTCTCTATGCGCTGCCTATTCCAGCAGATCAGGGTACCCGCGACATTCTACTACTCCGACGCTTGTTCCTGACGATCATGAGGGGTTGTTTCCTAGGGAACAACTCCTCCACCATTCATTTCAGCGTCGTGGGAGCGGTTAGAGACGTGGATCGCATCAGTGACTATGACTGGGGGTCATTCACCTTTGCCTATTTCCTCCACGGTATGCGCCTACGCTCGGAGGGACAGGACTGATGCCTGGCTCGGTTTCTACCACTTTCTGCTGGTGAGTCCCTTCCTCCTCTCTCTTACTGTATTTCTTTTCCTTTCATCTCTTTTCTGTATTTGATAGTGACTCATGCCTTGCCTTGCTTCTATTCACAGTTCTGGGCCTATGAGCGGCTTCCATGTCTGAGGCCTATCACTACTCTGGGCCCGGACACTTATCCTCGGGGTCGGCGATGGCATCACAGCACTCTGGAGGAGGTCCCCGTGTCGGGCAGCTTTGCACATTGTCGTATTCAGCTGGAGTTGATCACGGCTGCCGACGTCGTCTGGATTCCCTACCTCTCCGAGCATCTGACTGTGGGGTTTGCTGACGGGCATCCTTCCGGCCCGGAGTTCGAGCTTTCCACCCGTCGCCTCACTTTGCAGAGTGTTGGAGGCTGGGTGATGTATCTGGGAGAGCGCGCATTCAGATGCGTCACTGGGGAGATCCGCATCCCGCACTCCCTTTCTTTCACTACTTTCTGGCCGCTGGATTCTCAGCCCTCGGAGATCATGCTCGCCGGGGAGGATGGTCGGATGCTTTCCACAGGCCCCAGTACGAGTGAGGCTTTCAGGACTTGGTGCGTACCTCGTACCATCGGTCCCCAGACTCGGGCCACTTTCTTTCTTGGAGACATGGTTCCAGGCTCGGTTACGATGACCGATTGGGCTGCCTGTGTTCGGACCCCTACCCACGCTGAGCAGATCGCCACATTGACCCGTCAGGTGGATCAGTTGTCGCTGTTTATTCGGGGGTTGGGCCGGACCCCGGAGGAGGCTTACACCTACGATCCTGACGGTGCAGGTTATGATGCAGGCCCGAGTTCCATCTGATGCCACAGCGCAATCCCTACATCCCTGATATGAACTTTGGTCCTCCGCGCTCGACGACTCCGGGGGATCAGTTCGAGGATCCTGCTTTCATAGATGATACTGATTTTTATTTAGACTAGGATAGGATAGGGCCTTTTGTATCGGCACCTTGCTTAGATTTCTTTTTCATTTATGCACTATGTACTGAACTCATTTATTTATTTACGCACAGTTTTCTTTTTCATCTTTATGGGATTCACCTGCTTTATTATTAACTGTATGATGCATGCTTTTTATTTATGGGTAGAGAATGACCCCTGTACAGTCTTTTTTGATACTATTTTTTCACAGATGTCGTCCTCAGATGCCGTGGTTCGTTTGGATTCCACTCCTCCCACAGGGTTGGTTGGCAGCCTCTTCCGCTGGTTTGGACAGTCTACTGCCAGCAGATAGGGTTATCGTAGATGGTCTTTTGGGACATTCTTGGTCCTTATTAACCTTCCGGCTGCCAGCGGGCGATGTGGATGGTCTTCTGAGCTATTGGGCCCCTGGCCGTCAGGTGTTTAGGTTTGGGACAGTAGAGCTGACCCCCACCCTTGAGGAGTATGCTCGCTTCACCGGCTTGCCGTTGGATGGTCCCTGTGCTAGGGTTACCGTTGGTTCCATGCGCCGTCAATTCTTGACTTTCACCGGTTTGCGGAGGGCTGTCTTATTACCGGTAATCACATCAGACCATATGGTTCCTCTTCAATTCTTGATTGACCGATTTGGCTCACCTGACAGTTTCCGTCCTTTCCTCGGTGATTTTTCCGTGTCCGAGGAGCGCTGGGATGCCTTGAAAGTGGGCGTTCTGATGGCCTGTGTCATCTCAGTTTTGTATTTGCCTGCAGGATCCGATCATTTGGACATGCGGATTATTGCGGCCGTTGGGGCCCTTCAGGAGGGTCACACCATTCTTCCCATGATATTGGCGGATACTTACATGTCAGCCTCATACTGTCAGTCCTTCCGAGGCAGAGTATTCCGAGGGAGCTCGACTTTGTTGTATGTGTGGTTCATGAGTCACCTTAGTCCCATCGGCCACCTCCGTCGCCAAGGGTTTTGCTTCAGTCATGACATAACCACGCAGTTTTCATTTCGTCCCGCGAGTTGTACTGATGTGGCCTCCTGGACATCATTTTTGTCTATCATTGAGGACCCCTTTCATCTATTGGTTTACTCGGGCTATTGCTCCTTCACGAGCTTCTTGACTCATGTGCCTGGCATGGATTTCATTCCCATTGCTGGGTTAAGGGGCGTGACGACCTATCATCCCCTGGCGGTTATGGGGCAGTTTGATCAGACACAGGATTTACACCCCTTCGCGGGTGCAGCCGCATACCGATTCCTTATATCATCCTGTACAGAGAGGGATCTATTGCAGGTATACGAGCTTTGGGATCGCAGGATCCTTGCCGAACATAGTGCGAGCTGTCACATCCAAACATTTGCCTACGTACAGTGGTTGCGTGGAGACCTGAAGTCGGCTAGTTTGAGTCGGACTGGGGCCTTTGATGACTCTGGAGTGATTTTCACAGAAGATACCATAGACCATTCCATTTCAGCCGATTCTGCCCCGAGTCAGGTCGCTGAGGATTCCCGACTCCGCCTGGCCCTGATTACTACTGAAGCCGAGAGGGATGCCGCCCTTGCCGAGAGAGATGAGGCCATTCGGGCTAGAGATGCTGCCATTGCTGATAGAGAGGCCATTGTATTTCAGACCAGGGCAGTGGTAGATGCTCATTTTGGGACTGTCAGCCGAGCTACTGCTTTACTGGATCGTATTGATATGATGGGGCAGCAGATTGCAGGAGATGCTGATGCTTCAGATCTATCCACCACCCTGTCCATCCTGCTTCGGCTAGTTTCAGATTTGTAGATTATTTTATTTCCTGCATAGACTATGTTGGTTTCATCAGTTATTGAAAGAGAAATCTTGTAATAAAACGACTTATATATATAGACATGCATTTAAATTTAGTCATTTTCCCCTTTTTGTCGTATCATTGCCCCTCCATTGGATCATCATTTTATCCAACTGACCATGATTTTGACATTTCGCCTTCTTTCTTTCCTCAAGACTTGATGGAGATTTGACAGATATTGCCGCACACCTTTTGATTTCGTCGGATTGAATCTCAGATTTTGGATAACTGTTTGGGTTGGATCAGGGTCTGTATTTTGGGATGAAACTGGTTAGGCAGTTGGTTTCGGGACGGTTTTGAGGGTGTAGGAAGGTTCTATCTGGCTATCGAAAATTGGTTTTAGTTAGGGAAAGGATTATTTTTAAAGGATCGGACCGCGCCATGATGGCTGCCTACGTACCCCCACCAGTTGGGAGATCAGGTCCTACGTAGTTCGCTCTCAAAGGAAAAACAAAACTGATGATTTAAGCGTAGAACCGCTTCACCGAGTCAGCATTGAGGGGTTGTGGAAATACCTCACCATCCATTTCCTGCAATATGAGGGCTCCTCCGGATAGCACTTTCTTAATCACGAATGGTCCTTCCCAATTCGGGGCAAACTTCCCCTTGGCTTCGTCCTGACAAGACATGACTCTCTTTAGCACCAGGTCATTCTCCTTGAATTTCCGAGGCCTGATCCTTTTGTCGTATGATCGGGAGATCCTCTGTTGATATAGCTGGCCGTGCCAAACAGCAGCCACCCTCCTTTCATCAATTAGGGCCAATTGGTCGTATCGACTTTGCATCCAATCCTCCTCGCTTATCTGAGCATCGATCACTATTCTGAGGGACGCCATCTCAACTTCAACTGGTAGAACAGCCTCCATTCCATACACCAAAGCGTAAGGGGTTGCCCCTGTAGAAGTACGCGTTGATGTTCGGTATGCCAACAAGGTGAGGGGTAACAGATCTGGCCATCCCCGATGATTAGCAGACATTTTTGCCATGATCTTCTTGATGTTTTTATTTGCAGCCTCCACTGCCCCATTCATCTTAGGACGGTAAATGACGGAATTGAGATGCTTAATCTTGAACTGGTCACACAGTTCCTTCATGAGGGCGTTGTTTAAATTCTTGGCATTGTCGGAGACCACAACCTCAGGTTGCCCATATCGGCAAATGACATTATTCCTGACGAAGTTGACGATGACCTCCTGAGTTACTTTAGGGAAAGAAGCTGCCTCTACCCATTTGGTGAAATAATCGATCATGACGAAGATGAATCGATGCCCGTTGCTTGCTTTGGGCTCTATTGGTCCGATTACATCCATTCCCCACATCGAAAATGGCCACGGGGAGGTCATACAGTGCAGTTCATTGGGAGGTGTATGGATCACATTACCGTGCGCCTGGCATTGGTAACACCGTTTGACATGATCATCGCAATCGGCCTTCAGCGTTAACCAATAATACCCTGTCCTCAAGATCTTTTTGGCCAACATCGGTCCACTCATATGTGGCCCACACACCCCGCCATGGATTTCATTCATAATCCTTTGGGATTGCGTTTCGTCTACGCATTGCAACAGTCCCAACCCGGCATCCCTTTTGTAAAGTGAATCGCCACTCAGGTAAAACTTCATCGCCATCTTTTGAATTCTCATCCTTTCAGTCCGATTTGCCTGATCGGGAAGGGATCTGTCTCGCAGATATTCCCTTATGTTGTGATACCAGGGCTGCCTCGTCAACACCACCTCGTTTGATAACACTGCCACATTTTCCTCATATGCCGGGGCATTCTGTACGGTGATCTCAATCTGTGGACTGTCCCTACTCTTGATCACGTGGATTAAGGAAGCCAAAGTCGCCAATGCATCGGCAAAATCATTTCGTCCCCGAGGAATATGGCGGAAGGCGATATCTTCGAACTCTTGCATAAGCTGGGTGACACAACGATGGTATGGAAGTAATCGAAGCTCCTTAGTGTTGTATACCCCGATTGCTTGTCTGATTACCAATTCTGAATCCCCAAACACCGCTAGTCTTTTTACTCCCATGTCACGGGCCAATCGGAGTCCCAAGATACACCCCTCGTATTCAGCGGTGTTGTTCGAATTGCTGAAACGAAGTTTAGTGGCCACGGGGTATTGTTCTCCGGTGATAGAGACTAGGACCGCTCCGGCTCCTGCCCCCTCGGCATTCATGGCACCATCAAAATACAGCTTCCAAAATTGTCCCTCGTCATCACATTTTTCGCGCGATACCCAAAATATATCCTCGCCCGGGAGAGGAGTTTCTAACGGCTCCATCCCTCCTGCCGGGGCTTCTGCCAACTGATCTGCAATTCCCTGCCCTTTCATGGCCTTCTGGGTCACGTACACCATGTCAAAACTGTTGTAAAATTAACTGCCATCTTGATAGTCGACAATTCAGCATGGGCCTTTCGAAAATATATTTCAGGGGATCCATTCTTGATATCAGGTACGTTGTATGCCCATGGAGGTAGTGCTGTAATCTCCCTGCAGCCCAGGCCAGAGCACAACAGGTCTTCTCAATGGGAGTGTAATTCTGCTCACATTGGCTAAATCTTTTGCTGAGGTAATAGATGGCCTGCTCTTTTCCCGCCTCATTTTTCTGTCCCAACATACATCCCATCGCGATGGCATTTACCGATATATACATAAACAGAGGGATCCCATCCTTCGGGGGTACCAGCACTGGTGCCTCCGTCAATTGTTTCTTAATGGTCTGAAACGCCCTCTGACATTGCTCATTCCATTCTTGGGACACCCCTTTTCTTAACAGTTTAAAAATCGGCTCACATGTAGTCGTCAAGTGGGATATAAAACGGCTGATGAAGTTTATTCTCCCCAGGAATCCTCTTATCTCCTTCTCTGTGTGGGGTGCCGGCATATCCACAATGGCCTTAATCTTTGCTGGGTCCAACTCAATGCCCCGATCACTAACCAGGAAACCCAAGAGCTTGCCCGATTGTACTCCGAAAGCACACTTGGCTGGATTGAGTTTCAAATTATACTTTCTGAGCCGATCGAATAGCTTTTTGAGATGAGTTATATGATCGGACTCTACCTTCGATTTCACAATAATGTCGTCCACGTAGACCTCTATCTCCTTGTGCATCATATCGTGGAACAAGGCCATCATGGCTCTCTGATAAGTAGCCCCCGCGTTTGTGAGGCCAAAAGCCAGTCGTCTATAGCAGAAAGTGCCCCAGGGGGTGATGAATGCGGTCTTTTCCCGATCTTCCTCCGCCACCATTATCTGATGATATCCTGCGAAGCAATCCACAAAAGAGTACATTTCGTACTGGGCTGTGTTATCCACCAGGATGTGTATGAAAGGCACCGGGAAGTTATCCTTGAGACTGGCCTTGTTTAGATCTCTGTAGTCCACGCATACCCTCACCTTTCCTCCAGGTTTAGCCACTGGGACCACATTGGATAGCCATTCCGGGTAAGTGGACACCATAATGATTCTCGCCCTGAACTGCTTGATGATCTCTTCCTTCACTTTTAAGCTCCACTCAGGTTTCAACTTTCTTAGTTTCTGCTTGACAGGCCTGAAACCCTCCTTGATGGGTAACCGGTGCACCACAATGTCGGTGGACAATCCGATCATATCCTCGTGCGACCACGCAAAGACATCCTCATATTGGCTTAGTAACTCAATTATTTCTGCTTTTTGGCTGGGGGTGAGGTCCGTCCCTATCTTGAGTTCCTTTGGCTTGTCAGGGGTTCCAATATCAACGGTGATGGTTTGGTCCAAGTTGGGTTTGGGTTTATCCTCGACCCATCCTTTGATCTCGTCAGGTGCGTCGTCGTAATCTGTCTCGTCTTGTTCAATGCCCATTAAATCGAAATCCAGCTCAATGTCAAAATCATAATCATCATTCAAATTTGAAAGACCATCTGTTAGGCAAGGATTACTCAAATGGGTACACCTGACATGAAACAAAATACTTGTCATATATAAATCATTTTTCACGACGATCGCACTTTCAAATAACACGAAGAAACGACACAATTATGCAGAAATAAAACAACAACAAAATAAAACTTCTTCATTCCCCCATCCTCTAGGGTTAACCACCCTGACGTCGAGCTTTACCCTTGTTTGGATATCACTGGTTTCTGGGTCCAATTATCGATGGTCAGGTCAGATGAAATGCGCTGGATAAAGGAGGGCCTCACATCGGACACCTCCCCGATGATTACGGATACGTCGCCTGAGTCCTTCTCCATATCTTCTCCAGGAATAATCAGCCCTGCCCAATCGATGACAGGCACAACTTGTTGGGCTCCCGGTGGTGTGATAACATTCGTCCCCTCCTTACTGCTTGTTGATTGTCCGGGGATATAGCATTTGGTTTCAAACTCTTTTGCGACCTCCCGTAAGAAACTTTCCCTCCGGGCCGACTCATTACGTGTGGGGGTTAACTCTTCATTTCCTGCCCCAATCACAGGTCCGCTGATCCCCTGCTCATTGTCGACTTTGGTCACTGGATTGCCAACTAGTCGAATCGGAGTCGCACCCTGACGATGTCCCCGTACTGCGCCCACATGGTATCCCAATCCTGCTTTGCCTATCTGCTGTGGTAGGTGGATGGGCTCGGTGATTCCCTGACTGCTGCTTCTCCCTAGTCCCTGTCCAGGTTGGAAGTTCATTTTAATCATTTCCCTTGCCACAAAGGTGAGTTCCGGAGAGACCCTTGGTTTCACAGCTGGAGCTCCCAGGCATCTATAATGGGGAGTGCTAATCTCTAGTGCTTGAAAGCTGGCAGGTGCCGCTGACTCATCCACATTGATTACTGGTAGGCCACTCCTGGGAGGAGAAGGGTCATCACATTCGGCCGAGATTGTTACCAGATTCCCATCGATGATCAACTTGATTTGTTGGTGGAGCGTGGAAGGAACTGCCCCGGCCATGTGTATCCACGGCCTCCCTAACAGCAGGTTGTAGCTTGCCGTAATATCTAGGACTTGGAAGGATATATCAAAAGTACAGGGCCCTATCTCCACTGGCAATTCTATCTCTCCGATGGTATCCCTCCGGGATCCGTCAAAAGCCCGAACCACCACATGACTGGCCCGTAGGCGCTTGGGACTGATGTTCATTTTCTTCAGCGTGCTGAGAGGACATATATTCAATGCCGATCCCCCGTCGATCAGCACCCCATTCATGACATATCCTGAGGAGATTACCGCGATGTGTAGCGGTTTTCGGTGCCCCCCCCCTTCCCTCTTTGGGAATGTCCTCATCCGTAAAGGATATTGCATCGGTTTCCAATAAGTGGCCTACCAGCTGGCCGAAACCCTCCTTACTAATTTCTTTGGACACAAATGCCTCCTCCAGAACCTTCATCAGGGTTTTGCAATGCTCACTGGATGACAACACCAAGTCCATGACTGACGTTAGGGTTGATTCCTCATTTAAAATCTGGATCCCCCTCGTTTCTGGGTGATCCATCCTTTTCAAAAACTCTATGGCCCTTTCCTCGGAAACCTCTTCATTTTTTTTCTTTTTGCTCTCAAGGACTCGCCCGGGAAGATATAAGGGGTTCCCCTTGGTCGTCACGGAAGCACAACTGGCCGCTTCCTCTGGTATTCCCCCATAATTCCAGGGTACAGTCTTCAGACTACTGATAGGGAGTTGCGGCCTTGCTGCAAAGATGATGGGCCTCGGGGCTGTCAACCTGACAGGTCTTTCCATGCCATTTGTACTTATCCCTATCAACCTGATGGGTGTTACCCGTGCATCCCCATGCTCATGTATCATGTTGATCATCTCCTCAACTTTCTGCACATAGTTCAACCTTGGCGGCCCCCCAGCCTCACTTGCCTCCGTTGCGTTAACTCCCCCTCCATCATGTCTTGGCAGAGGATTTGCTTTAACATTCGGGGAGTCCGGTTGCTCCACCACAATTTCCCCACTGTCTATCATGTTTTGGATCCGATGCTTCAACGTCCAGCAATCCTGTGTATCATGGCCAGGGGAACTGGAATGGTATGCACATCGTTTGCTCGGGTCAAACCTTCTACCCTTTGGGTCACTCGGTGGTGCCAGACCAACTATTTTCTTTTGGGCTACTAATACCGCTAGTACCCGTTCAAGCGGCTCCCCGAGCGGGGTGAATACTCGATTCTGCGAGGCCTCATATCTTCTTCGCCCCTCTGCCCTTTGATCTGTGAAGTTTGGCTGTCGGGATGGCCCTCCCCTCTGCACCTGCACCGGAGGATGACCTTCTGCTTTTCTGGATGACCCCTGTAGGATGAGGGAGACATCCTCCTCCTTTTTCTTTTGGACCCTCCGGGAAGTGCTACCGTAGTTTCCATTCTGTATTTGCTCGGCAGCAGTTTCTAGAGCAGTAAGATCCCGGATTTTACCCGATTTCAACCCCATGTCAACCATCTCTCCATGTTTAATCATTTCAGCAAAGGGTCTTCCAATCCCCGAGATGACCCTCTCATAATACGGTGCCTCCTGAATGTCTACAAAGGTCATTACCATCTCTGATTCGCTCATCGGGGGGTTTACCTGTGCGGCCATGCCCCTCCATCGTTGCGCATATTCCCTGAAGGATTCCCTAGGCTGTTTTTTAACCTTTGTCATTTGGTACCTGTCAAGAGCCATCTGGGCCTGAAAGCTGTATTGGGTTAAGAAGGTATGGGCCAATTCCTCCCAGTTGTGGATTCGGGCGTTGTCGAGGCGGGCATACCAGATTCTTGCCTCCCCTGTTAAGCTTTTCTGGAATAGTTGCATTCTTAACCCCTCGTCCTCGGCATAAGATCCGAGTTCTCCAATGTATATTTTCAAGTGTGTATAGGGGTCTCCCTTTCCATTGTATTTTTCAAACTCGGGAACTTTGAACTTTTCTGGATATCTGGCTCCGGGGAAAGCACATAGATCCGAATAATTAACCTTGCCCAGGGAGCCTATGCCCTTTAGAGATTGGATGGTCTCCTCCATGTGTTTCATTTTTCTTCGAAGGTCGTCATTGTCCCCTTCTTCTGGGATAGTAATCACTGTCCTGCTATGTATGGGAGCGGCCTTCGGGATGACTGGTTCGTCCTTGAGTCGGGGTTGGTCCTCTTTAAGCAAGTTTGTACCATTTTTAGGAGGATTCTGATCATCCCCTAGTGGTGGAATATTATGCGATCCCTGGTTTACCGGATCCTGTCTAATTAAGAACTGTTCCTTTAACATTGTGGCCATTTCCATCATCTGTTTTTTGAAGTCATCAAACTCTTCCCGAGATATGGAACTATGATTAGGGATATCAGCCATCTCAGATGTAGAATTTTGGGCTTTCTTAGACTGCGAACGGGTTTGAGGAGCAATCCTACAGAGACAACGGTTCAAAGTTTAGTCCCGGGGAAATGAAAACATGGATGCATGCTAAAACTGTAAATTTTTTGGGTGTTTTTTTGGATTTTTTAATCTTTCCCTGTAAAAGATAAAGTTAGTAGTCCTTTAGTGTAATAACAAATGCTAAACATGACTTTATTATGCTCCTCCAACTATTCCCTGCAATTCACAGAGGTTAGTAATCTCTTTTGACACAGAAAAGGGATATATGAATATTGAATGAGATCATGACATTTAGACATATAAACGTAAAAAGGCATGAAGAGACTTTTCCTGCGTTGGGTTAATCTGAGGCTGACCTACCCTAGGGTTACTCTCGCGGGCTTTTCGGCATGAAGGTTCCCAAATCTTCGCAATCTACTCGTTTGAGCCCTTTCGATTGGAGCGGATTTGAGTGGTGCGTTTCCTGAGCCATCTCCGGGGAGCAGCCCCATCGAGTCCAGTAATAAGCAACCGACGGGTTCGCCTCAGGAGGAGGTACAATCTCAACATACATTCACATTCATCGTCCTCACCGTATGCAAATGATTACTTTTAAAGTAAAGCAAACCCATTCAATCATTCATTCATTGGACAACAACACACATTCACCCAACAATGAAAAGAAGTCAAAATGTCGCACGCACATACACATTTATAAATTTTAAAGGATAGGATAGCATCAAGACCTGACGCGGCTTAAGCCCTCTAATCTCCCCAGCAGAGTCGCCAGCTGTTGACGCCGGTTTTTCGCTCTCTTAATCTCTTCCAAATTTTAGCCTTTTGATTTAATGATTTTTTTTTTTTGGAAAAGGTCGGCATTGATGTCGACGGGGTTTTGAAAGATCGTTTTTTATGATGAGCCAATTAACCAGAGTCGCCAGTTGGTATATTTGAAATGGATGTACCAACTCATCCGAGTTTTCGTGTTTTATAAATCGCTGGCTCATATGTGACTCCGAATTAATTGGTCTGCGAATCGAGATTCATAGAGTTCGGGGGCTTGCTTAAGTGAGGGGAAGGTGTTAGGCACCCCTCGACTTCCGTGAAACACGGTTACCGCAATCTTGATGCTTTCCTATCCTTTAATTCATGAATGTGTATGTGTGTGTGTGTGTGTGTGCCTATGTGAATGTTGTGGGGAATTTGTATGAAAGAGTCATTTGGATTTTAGGGAAAATCGTGCTTTAATTTTGAGAACGCTTCGGAATGTCTTTCGATTTATACGAGAAAGCTTGATTCTTTATAAGAAAAGGTTTGATTTTAATTGTCAAAACTATGAGATTTTCATTAGGTGTCGTTTTGGTAAAACACGAGTTTGTTAAACCTTGGCCAAAATAGGAATCGAGATTTATACGTTGCTTTCATAAATGATAGGCAATTTCTAGAATCTCTTTCGCCCTATGTATCAAGGTTTAGTAAAACGTCCTTTTATTTATAAAATCATTTTGTGTGATGTTTTGGAAAACGATCTTTCTTTAGCTTTCTCGTTAGATAGGAATCGACATTCATTAACATTTCTCAAATTTTTACCTCGTGATTCTAATATCCTACTTTGATTGATTTTATGAAAATCTTATCATTTAGCTTTGAAACCAATTTCGTGTCATAAATCAAATCAAGCATAAACACGCGTCGGGGCTATTCATGGGCATGTAAGCCATCAAAATGTCCCCGAACGCCAACAATCCCAAATTTCACTATTTCGGGGCCTTAAGCACGATTCTCGCCTTAGCGTCGTTTTAAGGCCCAACGATTACATATTTACAATGAAAACTACGTCATTTCTACTTCTTACATCAAGATATGTCCATCATCGGATTGGGACCCCGGGGTCGCTTTCCCAGGCTTACAACCAAGTATCCACAAACAATCGGATATTACAAGAAAATAAACCGACCCGGATAATCTAACAATACCAAGATATCCTAAAATAACGATTTAAAGGAATTGATACCAAATATAACACCTTAAAACAAACAAAGAAATTAATGAACGAATATCATCGGGTTATTAGGAAGAGTTTTATTCCGATGGAAACTTCACTTATAATCCCTAATTCATTGTTCAATCAATAAATTTCATGAAAAATTGCATCTAATTTGATCAAATGATATGATAGAAAGAAATTTGATATCACAAAAGAGATTTCACCTTGCTATTGATATCCAAATGGATGTAAACTTGATGTATTTGAATAGAATAAGGAGTGTATTGATACAATCAAAATCAAAAGAATTGAATTCTCTCCTTTTTTCTCTCTTTTCTTCCTATTTGATTGCAAAATTTCTCTCTTTTTCCTCTCAATTTCCGTGCTCTTTTGCTGCTGGAATTTCCTTCTTCTTCCCAATTCTAAAAATTGCTGAACCTCCTGTATGCTGCCTGAAGCTGGCTTAAATAGGCTGGCCAGAGCCAGCCGCAGATCTATCTGCGGACGTCGGTTTTCGCTGACAGGCCCGTATTCTGCAGTCCGGGAATTTCCGGGAGACGTGCCACCTCATTCGGAAATGCCTGCCTCGGACGGCTTTATTGTCACGTAAACTTGGGTTGCCCAAAACATTGCGGCGGTGCCGGGCGCTTGCCCTTGTGCCCGCTCCTTTGCTCCCGCAAGCCGGTTCAATTGACGATTTCGCCCTCCTGTCATGGTTAGTAGAAGGAAACGCAAAAATTGGGTGTCTACACTCGCCTTGCACGAGGACTACACAAGGATTAAAAAAACTTGCTCAATACACCACATTGGTGTAATTTAGGAAAATGTAGAATATTTGTGCAATATCAACTTAAACAAGAATTAGAAAATCTGCACAATATGCGTCTTTTGTATAAGATAAGGAACTTGCATTCAATATAGTAAATGAATGGAGTTAGAGAACTTGCCCAACACAAGGGTTAGACAAGGGTTAAAGAAGAACTTGCCTTATGCGCTGCTACTATTTGACGTTAATCGTCCTCAAATATGTCCTACGCATTTAAACACATATTCACATACCAATTAGTCTCACAATAAACACCAAACATTGGCTTACATTAATCAACACATTATAATCATTACGAACATTGATTGCCACTACGCTTACCCAAACGGGGGTCTCGCTCCCCGGTGAGCTAAACTATTCATTTTATTAAGCAAATCTCACGGGACTAAGTCATTTCATGCTTGGCTAACTAATTAATAGCATGCTTCATGTATTACTGCTTAAGAGGCTCATATACACTTGCCTCAAGCTTCAATTCTCAAAAGAAACAACTTGGCGACTCTGCAGCACGGCGCGGCCGCGCTGCTATTTGGCCTGGGAGTAGCGCGACCGCGCTACTCCTCCTGTAGCACATTTCTGGTTTATTTCTTACTCTAACCAACCTCTAGATGCTTGGGGTCATTCTAACATTATACTAACACAACATACATATGTTTTGGGGTATATACAACATCCTAGGTCTATGTAAACATGCATCAAATCAATAAGACAAAGCAGCACAACTTGTCGCTTCTGCAGACCAGCGCGGTCGCGCTGGTTTTAAGCTTGGGAGTGGCGCGACCGCGCCACTCTGCATCCAGGGAGTTTAAAGTTTCCTGCTTCTGCAGAAACTTAGTACAAAAATTCGATTTCTCCCTCTTTGCTTCATAAACCTTATACAACCAATACCCATGACTTAAAAACATGTTTCTATTACTCCACCATGCATTATAACATCATTTCAACAATTAATCGCAACTAGTTCTCATGATCTTTAGAGAAATCATTCTCTTGGACATTAAACCAAATAGTTGGCGGGCATGGCTTACAAACTCACATTGGAGTAGAGTTTAATTATGCTCTATTCCAGATTTCCAAATGAAATCATTACCCACAACTTCACAACACATTATGGGCATACAAAAACAAGCATACAACCAAACATAAACTAAATTTTCCTCAAACCATAAGAATTGTCCAAATCAGTCCATATATGTCCAACAGTCCATTAATGTCCATTCTTGATTCCTTATGCATAGGCTTTGGTTATCATTCATTGTTCCACTTTCATTGATTATTATTAAGGCTTTTAAAGAGTTAACAACATTCATATATATTCATGAACTAACTAAACAATTCCAGCAACATATACTCCCACAAGCAATCAATAACAAACCAAAAACTTAAAACAACGATGGAAATAAGCTAGGTTCCATAACACTAACCTCTTGAAGCAACTTCTAGGATGAAAATGAGATTGATAACCATCTGCTACAACACTTCTTCTTCTTCTTCTTCAATCACCCGTACACCCACTCTCACCTTTCTCTCTCAATTTTACAGCTCTAACTTAGCAACAAATGAAAGGAATGGATGAATGGCAAGAGAGGAGTATATATAGAAGAAATGAGCTGAGCTTCTTGGGTGAGTGAAGAAGGAACATGTATGACCAGCTCCCTATACATGGGAGGGTGGAATTTGCCTCTCCCATGTACGGGTAGTCCCCCTCTCCTTCTCCCCAATTGTTCCATGCTCACTTTTGCTCTCCCAAATGTGGAATTTGTTTCAACCAATATGTTCTTATTCCTTTTCTCTTTCTCCTCTCATCCGTGTTCTTCTTCTTCATTCAATTGCAGCTGATGATTTAACCCATTTCCCGCATGGGTCATGGGTTGGGTCATGGGTTGGGTCATGGGTCGGGTCGTGGGTCATGGGTCATGGGTCATGGGTCATGGGTTTGGGCCACCTTTAAGCAATTTGGGACTTCTAATTAAATCCCAATTTGGCAAAAATGAAATCTAACACTTGGATTATTAATCAATCTCATTTACACTATGACAACAATCAGAAAATTCGCAATAAACGAAAAAGACGTTTTTGGGGCGAATAGTGCCCACGCGAATAGTAACCCGCGAATAGAATTTTAGCAATATTTCTCCGAAATCATTTTAATAAGTCCTACCAAATAACAACACTTAATATCATTGCAAACACATAATCTAGGTTATTACATAACCTTTAATCACATCACATAGAATAATATTACTAAAAATTCTTTTTATTAAATAATATTCATAAGCTTATATTACAAAGCCGTACAAAATTCACGGTCGTTACATTGTCCTTGTGTGACACAACAAAACAACATCGTTCAGCCTATTTATAAGCATCAAATGTGATAAAGAAACATCTTAAATATTTAATACTTGCCTTGTGTGACACAACAAACTCATATTAAATAATTAATACTCTATCGCTTTACCATGCTAGAAGCTGACGTTCGATATTCCAAATATCTTTGAACGCTTAGGACTTAATATGATTCTTTGAGGGATTTGTTATTATTAGTCTTATCTTGTTCAGCGCATGCATATATATATATATATATAGGCAAAAATGTTGGTGCACAGCTGTGTACTACACAGTAAGGCTATGACAACGGTTTTTTAGGCTATGGCGACGGTACTACCGTCGGCATAGACCTATAGCGACGGTAGTACCGTCGCCATAGCCCAAAAAACCGTCGCCATAGCCCTACTGTGTAGTGCACAGCTGTGCACCTACATATTCCCCATATATATATATATATATAAAATACGGGTCATATTATTTTATATGCGAAGCATGTTGGATAATATATAATATATATATAGTAAGCATGCACATATAGAATACTATATTCTACCCGGATTGATTATGGACTTTTATTCTAGTTTGGTTCACTAGAGCCACCAAGTGAACCGGAAGGTCAAACCTAGGGTGCAAGAATTAAATTTAAATATAACTATTATATTTAAACTCGGGTTCTAATACAAACGGGTCCTCAAGCGCTCCTTGCTCCTTTGTCTCCAATTCTTCAAGTAATTCTAACTAAACCTATTACATAAACTATTACAATAAATAGAAACCTTGACCAGCAGTCAAGGAAAAGTACATAGGAGGGAGATAGAATTTACATTAAGAAAAATTAGAGAAGACGAGGTACACAGACCCCATTTATAAAAATCCATACATTCAAGCATCCTCTAAAATAATTCCAATCACACATTGGTCAAGAGTCCATAATCAATCCCTATTTATTATCATACATATCTCTATATGTATCAATAAATAACATTCATCTCATGAATAATAAAACCATTCTAGATATGCATTGATATCAATTAATAGGCAAAAGTTTTGCTAATACTTAGTTTTGAAACAAAATAAACTCTTTTATTTTAATCAAAAACCAAATCTAAATTAAACTCCTTTAATTTTAGCAATCTGAAATCCTATTCCAGATAAAATAAACATCTTTATTTTCAACTTTTATCAATTAAATAAACCACTTATGTTAATTAAGAAAAATAAAAAAAATTTAAACTTTGTATACCTGCGCGGCCGCGCTCCAAATTGAACTAGGCATGACCGCGCTGCACCCCCAAAAACATTTTCTGAGTTAGGGCGCGGCCGCGCTCCAGAATGAACTGGAAGCGGCGCGGCCACGCCGCGATGCAGATTCAAAAAACTTTTTCAGCCCAAAAATACGATTGTATCGCATATCAATTCATACATGGAATCATCAAAATTAATAATTAACACAAGGATTAGGCTCTGATACCACTGTTAGGTTTGTATATAACGCAAGCATGCAATTAAATTACATAAATAGAGCGGAAGCGTGATAAAACGGATTTTAAAATTTTTCATACAAACCATCATCATGATCTTTCCTTGTGTTCAATTATCAATTAACGAAAGAGATAGAGATTAAGAAATTATACCCTCGTAGAACTGTGCTTCCTCGGGTACAAGTTCACCTCCAATTCCTTCGCGTTCTCCTTGAAATTCCACTGACAAAATTCTTTTGCTTGATCAACGTTAGCCACCCAAGTGTTTAGCCTCTAGAAGTGATCCACCAAGGAAGAATAGGTATTCAAGAAGTTGGGTATTGGCAAAACCCTAGTTTCTATCTCTATAGAAATTACAAGTACTCTCCACAATCTAATGCAAGAGTGTGTAACCCTAATCTATGATAAGACTCCTCTTATTTATAGATGTAGGAATAACCCTTCCTTAAACTATTTAGGATTAGGGTTTCTATTATAATTAAACTCCTTTAATTAATTATGCTCCTAATCCAATTAGGTATCCATGTGAGAGTACTTCTATTAATTAATTCTCAATCCCTATTAGGAATTCAATAATGGTAATAGTAATAATAATAATAAGACTCCTCTTATTAATTTATATTTAATATTTCCAAAATATTAAATAATAAATATTAAGCTATTTAATTTATTCTATCTCCATAGACTAAATTAAATACACTTAACTTATTATTACAATTATGTCATTTACTTCTTAAATAAATATTTTTCTTTTGCGGTGTGACCCTTTAGGTTCTCCATATTAAACCGGTTGTGAATAAATCAATTAGAACAATTCTAATTATATTTAAATAAATAAATTAAACTATTTAATTCATTTAAATAAATAATATTTATTCTACAATAAGGATAAGCCCCCTTAACGATCAACGACTTTTCAGATAATATAAATTTCAACATTAATCATAAAAGAACCTTTCAGTGCATAGTTACCGTACAATTCAATCCTTCTACCATACAATGTCCCAATTAAATATAAGACATGGATTTACTCTCAAGTCTTATTTTATTTAATTATATGTATGTCGATTCCCAAATGCACAACTTTAAATAATGCAAATTAGAAACTCCTTTCTAATTTCATTCTGCCTTGGGCAAGGACTACTGAGTTGTCATTTATCGAATCACATAGGACATTCACATCTTTTACTAGATGAGGTATATTCTTTGTTGACCATTCACTTATCTCCATGTACAACTTATTATACCTAATCATACCCTTTGATATACCCTAAAGGTCTTAAGGGACAAGTCAAAGTATAACTCATCATACACAAGATACTATGATGATCTCAAGTCCAAGGGTCACTTGTACTACTATCACTGTAGGAATTTCTATTGACAGGCGAGTAAAACTCCATTAGGTATTCCTTAGCGACCTTTTAGTGAACCTATTCTCCAATAAGCACCTACATACATGCTTTAGTGTCTCCACACAAATGATTATGAGATCAATCATCCTCTTCCTAAGAGCAAGCAACGTATGTACTAATCTATCCAGATTCACTAATCCCCTTTTTAGTAATCCAACGATTAGGAACGATTTTAGTTTGTGAGTTATCTAGAATTTAGATCTCATTAGCATGATCACCATCATGATTCTAAAAGCATTGCTCAAAACTATGGGTTTATCACATTTAATATGACAGCACTATATAGATAATGTAAAATTCCTTTTAAGAAAATCAATTCTTTTATTAATAAATGGATAAGATTACAAAGTATATGCTATATCATATCAAATATGATTGGCTTGTGTGCATACTACTTTCAGGCAGGCTATGCCATTTAGCGTTTATAGAAGTATGCCACATGTTGAGTCTGGTTGTATTAAAACAGTGGTGTATGATTATAAATGCAGTTGTTTTATTTAAATCAAATGTATTTGATAGATGCTTTTACTCTTAATTGCTGATTTAAGTGACTTATTGCATAAAGCATAAATCTATTAGTAAAAGCCGACAGTTTTCTTTTATCAGATCATGCCGCCAAAAGGACGACCGCGTAGCCAACGGGTTGAGGAGTCAGAAAGCGAAGTACGGAATCAACATGACCCAATGAGGGCGTTCACTGAGTTGCTGGCAGAAGCCATGCAAAATAGACGCCCACATGTTGGAGAGCAGCCAGGGCAGCATCCCGTGCAGCATTTGGCTAGCTTCAAGGATTTTAAGCTAGTAGGACCTCCCGAGTTCAAGGGAACACTAGACCCGATCGAAGCCCAAACCTGGATCGAAGAAATAGAAAAAGTGTTCGAGGTTGTAAGGGTGGCCGAAGGACATAACACAGGGTTTGCCACTTTTATGATGAAAGGTGAAGCAAACTATTGGTGGAAGGCTAACAAAAGCCGTGCTGGAGATGGTGTGATACTATGGGAGCATTTCAAGGAGCTGTTTTTCGAGAACTATTTCCCGGAGAGTATGCAGCAGAACATGGAGGTGAAGTTTCTGGAGGTCAAGCAGGGGAACATGTCAGCCGTAGAGTACGCGGCTAAATTTAACGAGTTAGCCAGATTTGCACCTCACCAGGTAGACACTGAAGCCAGAAAGGCAAGGAGATTTGAATTAGGCTTGAAACCATAGGTGTACAGTAGGGTAGCAGTTGTAAGGATTGACATCTTTTCTACGCTGTTGGAAAGGGTCATCATCGCCGAAGAAGGCAACGATGCTCTAGCAAAGTTCAATCAGGACAAAAAGAATGGTCACGAAGGAAACAAGGGAGGAAGCAGCGGGGGAAGTAACCCGAATAAGAGGAAATGGAATGAGAGCCAATCTTCTAGTGGCAACAAGTCTGGAGGAGAGGTTAAGAAGGGTAATAGGTGCAATAATTGTGGAAAGAATCACTCGGGGGAATGGTTGAAGGGCAAAGGGATTCGCTACAACTGTGGGCAATAGGGACACCTTGCTAAACAGTTCCCAAAGGGAAGGAAAACGGGATGCTTCTCATATGGAGCACCAGATCATCAAATCAAGGATTTCCCGAAAAGGAAGGGAGATGCAACAAGTGGCAACAGGAACAACAACAATAGCAATAACAATAGCAACAATAACAACAGACTGAACATTGGAGGGCCAGCTAGCCAAACCAACAGACCGACGACACACACTTTTAACATGATAGTGCAGGATGCAGTGGAGTTAAAGGACGTGGTGTCAGGTATTATTTTGATTAATAATATCACTGCATATGTATTATTTGATTCGAGTGCTACCTATTCGTTTGTGTCGGAAGATTTTGCTAAACGGTTAAATTTACCTCGTGAGAAATTAGAGAATCCTATGAATGTGGAAGTAGCTAATAAAGAAGTTATCCCTGCGGAATTCATTCATAGAAATTGTTGTGCTAAGATAAACAGGTATAAACTGAGCGTAGATTTAATTCCGATACGACCATGAGAATTTGATGTAATTCTTGGGATGGATTGGTTGTCTAGTCACGAGGCTGTGATTGACTGCTAGAAGAAGTGTATACACTTGAAGACTCTGAATAAGTTGAAGGTCGTATGCTACGGTAGTAAATCGCCGAGACAATCTTGTTGTCTAACGATGATGCAAGCGAAGAAATTGCTAAGGAAAGGTTGCATAGGTTATCTGGCTCATGTGATTGAAACTCGAAGAGTAGGAAATGAAATGGGTCAGATACCTGTAGTAAGGGAATTCCCAGATGTTTTTCCAGATGAGTTGCCGGGTTTACTGCCTGATAGAGAGGTGGAATTTGTAATTGATTTAGTATCGGGGACAACACCGATCTCGAAGGCACCGTATAGAATGGCACCGGTGGAGATGAACGAATTGATGGTTCAACTGCAGGAGTTGCTAGATAAAGGCTATATTTGTCTGAGTATATCTCCATGGGGAGCACCAATACTATTTGTAAAGAAGAAAGACGGATCGCTTAGGTTTTGCATTGACTATCGGGAGTTGAACAAAGTCACGATTAAGAACAAGTACCTGTTGCCCAGAATTGATGATTGTTCGATCAATTGAAGGGAGTGAAATACTTTTCGAAGATTGACTTGAGGATGGGATATCACCAACTGAAGGTGAGACAGGAGGACATACCGCAGAGAGCATTCAGAACTCGATATGGACACTTTGAGTTTTTGGTAATGTCATTTGGGCTGAAGAACGCGCTAGCAGCATTTATGGACATGATGAACCGAGTGTTCAAGCAATACCTGGATAAATTTGTTGTCGTTTTCATAGATGATATTCTAGTCTACTCGAAGACGGAGGAGGAACACATCGACCATTTGAGGATAGCCTTGGAAACGCTGAGAAAGGAGAAGTTATATGCAAAGTTTTCCAAGTATGAATTTTGGCTACAAAGGGTGCAGTTTTTGGGGCACGTGATTGACAAGGATGGTGTATCGGTGGATCCTACAAAGGTAGAAGTTGTAATCAACTGGGAACAGCCGAAGACGCCAACAGAAGTCCAAAGTTTCTTGGGATTAGCAGGTTACTATCGGAGGTTTATTCAGAACTTTTCAAAGATAGCGATACCGTTGACAAGTTTGACAAGGAAAACTGTGAAGTTTGTATGGACGGATAAGTGCGAAGAGAGTTTCTTGGAGTTGAAGAGGAAACTTAGTGAAGCACCTGTGTTAGCACTACCAGATAATACAGGGGGATTTGTGGTGTATAGTGATGCGTCACACAAAGGCCTTGGGTGCGTATTGATGCAGCATGGGAAGGTCATTGCGTACGCGTCACAACAGCTGAAGGACTATGAGAAGGGGTATCCGACTCATGACCTGGAACTAGCGGCAGTGGTGTTTGCTCTGAAGATTTGGAGACACTATCTGTATGGGGAGAAGTGTGAGATATACACAGACCACAAAAGTCTGAAGTACATCTTCACTCAGAAGGAGCTAAACATGAGACAAAGGCGATGGTTAGAGTTGATCAAGGATTATGATTGTGAAATTTTATACCATCCCGGTAAGGCCAACGTAGTAGCTGATGCTCTAAGTAGGAAGGGCAGAGATAAGTTGATGATGCTGACAGCTCAAGAAGAACTGATCAAGGATATGGAAAAAATGGAGTTAGAAGTCAAGTATCCGATAAATGCATATGAGAAACTGTTCGCAGTGGAGGCGAGTTCGACTTTATTAGACAAGATAAAGGATGCTCAAGGAAAGGACGACGAATGTGTTGCCATAAGGGAGCGAATCTCGAAAGGAGAGGATTTGAAGTACACAATTGATAACACGGGATTGCTAAGGTTTGAAGGGAAAATCTGGATACCGATGGTTCTGGAGTTAAGGGAAGAGGTTCTGCAGGAAGCTCATTCTACAAGGTATTCGATACACCCTGGTAGTACCAAGATGTATCAGGATTTGTGCCAACACTTCTGGTGGTCGAACATGAAGAGGGAGGTCGCGGAATGTGTTTGACGATGTTTGACATGTCAGAGGGTAAAAGCAGAACATCAGAAATCGGGTGGACTGCTACAACCGCTAGAGATTCCGGAGTGGAAGTGGGAGCATATCACGATGGATTTTGTGACGGGGCTTCCACCAACTCAGAAGGGTTACGACACGATCTGGGTGATCGTGGATCGTTTAGCTAAGTCTGCACATTTTCTACCGATCAAGATAAGGTACAATCTGGAGCAACTAGCAAAGTTATATGTGAAAGTGATTGTGTTAAGACATGGAGTGCCGGTATCTATTATATCTGACAGAGATCCGCGTTTCACATCGAATTTCTGGAAGAGCTTGCAAGAAAGGTTGGGAACTCAGTTGAGGATGAGTACGGCGTATCACCCTCAAACGGATGGGCAAAGCGAACGAACGATTCAGACGCTAGCGGACATGCTTAGAGCATGTGTGATGGATTTTAAAGGCAGCCAGGATGATCACCTACCAGTGGTGGAGTTTGCCTATAATAATAGTTATCACGCAAGTATTGGCATGCCGCCATATGAAGCATTATACGAGAGGAAGTGTCGGACACCTCTGTGTTGAGATGAAGTAGGTGAACGAAGAATGTTGGGACCTGAATTGGTACAACAGACTGTGGATGTCGTCAAGGTGATAAGAGCTCGATTGGTAGCGGCTCAGGATAAACAAAAGAAATATTCGATTTGTATCGTCAGAAGCGAGACTTTGAAGTTGGCAGTTTTGTATTTTTGAAGGTATCTCCCTGGAAGGGGAAGATCAGATTTGGAAAGAGGGGGAAATTGAGTCCCAGGTTCGTAGGACCATTCGAAGTTCTAAAGAGGGTAGGGGAAGTGGCGTACGAGGTAACTTTACCTCCTGAACTTGAGCACATTCACAATGTGTTTCACGTTTCTGTGTTGCGGTCATATAAACCCGACTACAAGCATCTGATATCCTATAAACCAATTCAAGTTGAGAAAGACTTGTCATATGAAGAGATTCATGTCCAAATATTAGATATGAAGGAGCAGACGTTAAGAAATAAGGTCATCCATTCGGTCAAAGTACTTTAGATGAACCACGCAGCTGAAGAAGCTACGTGGGAACTGGAAAAGAAGATGAGGAAGAATTATCCGTATCTTTTTGAGTGAACTCATGTTAAGTTTTATGTACCTAGGTTGTAATTCTAGGGACAGAATTCTTATAAGGGGGGGAGGATGTAACGACCAAAAATTTTGGATTTGCCTTATAATTCGAATTTTTGAATATTAATGAATATATTATATTTTATTAATATTATTTTGTGTTGCATGTCTAAAGATTGTGTGACAACCTAGATTATGTGAATGCATGAAATTTTTCGTGTTATAGTTTTATTTAAGTGAATAATTGATTTCGCGTAGCGCCGCTAAATCACTATTCACGGGGCACGTTTCCCGATGCACTATTCACGCCATAATATTTTTGTGTCTTTTTCGATTTTAATAAATTTCATTAATATGTATGAGCAAAGTGATAATTTTTCCAAGCGTCGAAAATTTTATTCGAGCAGATACGTGATTTTATCCGTATCCGAAATGTATTATATGGGCATTCCGAATATTTGGACAAATCCCATAATAATTATTTTTATGCGTCCCAATAATTTATGGGAGTACCCATTTTTAATTTTGGGTGGAGTTATTTACCAGTTTTGGTACAAAAGTGGGAGTTTTCGGATATATTTTTGTGTATTTGTGTATTTATTTTTGCTTGTTACTCCAAGTGGGAACCACCCAACCACTTTAGACCAATCAAATGCTAGGAAAATGAGAGAGTGGAGGGAGTTGCCAGCAAGCTTTCTTGAGCAACCAACCCACTTCTCCCTAAATTACTCATCCACTTCTCCTCTTCCATTTCCTTCTCTCCCATGCCATTTCCTTTGCTCTTCCATTCCAAGTTAGTCTAAGTTCAGCTGAGAGAGAGAGAAGGTCTGCAGCAAGAAGGAAGAACAAAGAAGGAAGAACAAGAAGCAAGAGAGAGGTCCTAGAGAGAGAAAAGGAAGTGAGTGCGGGTGAAGGGAGAAGAAAGGACTAAGCGAAAGGAGGAACTATTTACAGTTTATGATTTAATTAAGTTATATTATTTATTCCTTCTTATATGAAATTCATTCTTACTACACTTGAGTCAGCATTAGTAAGTCCAACAGCTTCAGATTTTCTAGCATCACAAGAATATGTGCAAGTGCTAGATTCGACTCCAGAGTGTGTCAATTATATACATCAATATGAAGTTTTAGAAAATTCTAAAAAAATTTCACGTGCAAAGTCATCTCTAGAAGAGCCACTTACTTTGGAACTGAAAGCTCTACCTAAACACTTGCGGTATGCATATTTAGGTGATTCTTGTACCTTACCTGTTATTATATCTACTTCACTTAAAGAATTGCAGGAAGAAAAGCTCTTGCGAGTGTTACGTGAGTACAAAACATCGATTGGATGGACTTTGGCAGATTTAAAGGGAATTAGCCCTTCATTTTGTATGCACAAAATCTTATTGGAGGATGAAGCAAAGCCAATTATTGAGCAGCAACGTCGATTGAATCCCATCATGAAGGACGTGGTTAAAAAGGAGATCATCAAATGGTTAGACGATGGCATAATTTATCCAATTTCAGATAGTTCATGGGTTAGTCATGTGCATTATGTGCCAAAGAAGGGAGGAATGACTGTAGTCGCAAACGAAAATAACGAACTCATTCTCACAATGACGATGACGGGGTGGCGAGTTTGCATAGATTACCGTAAGTTGAACAAGGCAACTCACAAAGATCATTTTCCCTTGCCATTCATTGATCAAATGCTGGATAGGCTAGCAGGGCACCAGTTTTATTGCCTTCTTGATGGATATTTCGGATACAACCAAATTACAATAGCTCTGGAAGACCAAGAGAAAACCACATTTACATGCCCTTATGGAACTTTCGCATTCCGAAGAATGTCTTTTGGACTTTGTAATGCACCAACTACGTTTCAACGATGCATAATGGCTATTTTCTTGGACATGGTTGAGAAAAATCTAGAAGTGTTCATGGACGATTTCTCTGTTTTTTGGAGATAGTTTTGACCATTGCCTTGATAATCTGACGTCAGTTTTGAAACGATGCGTGGAGACAAATCTGGTACTTAACTGGGAGAAATGCCACTTTATGGTGTGGGAAGGAATAATATTAGGTCATAAAGTCTCAACAGCCGACATAGAGGTGGACAACGCGAAAATTGAAACAATCGAAAAACTACCTCCACTAACATCAGTGAAAGGAATTCGAAGTTTTCTTGGGCACGCAGGCTTCTACCGACGCTTTATTAAAGACTTCTCAAACATCTCTAAACCTTTGTGCAATCTCCTCGAGAAAGATGTCTCGTTTAGAATGGATCAGGCATGTCTCGACGCTTTTGAGCTATTAAAGAAGAAATTAGTAACTACTCTAGTTATAGTTACTCCGGATTGGTCTCTGCCATTTGAACTCATGTTTGACGCTAATGACTATGCAATTGGTGCAGTGTTGGGTCAGCGTAGAGAAAAGATATTCCAGACAGATTATTATACAAGCAACATACTATCAGGAGGATAACTCAATTACACAACTACAGAGAAGGAGTTACTGGCAATCGTATATGCATTTGATAAATTTCGAGCTTATATTGTGGGTACGAAGGTGATTGTATAAACAGATCACTCGGCTATTAAATATTTGATCTCAAAGAAAGATGCCACATCACGATTGATAAGGTGGTTTCTCTTACTACAAGAATTTGATCTAGAAATTCGAGATAGAAAAGGTACAGAAAATCAAGTTGCAGATCATCTTTCTAGACTCGAGAATTCAGAACACCAAGGAGAGGGCACATAAATTAATGAGTTCTTTCTAGATGAATAGTTATTCGCTATAAGAAAAGAAATACCATGGTATGTAGACTATGTCAATTACATCGTGAGCCATGTATTACCACCAGACCAAAGCTACCAGCAAAGAAAGAAATTCCAACATGATGTGAAAAGCTACGTTTGGGATGAACCTTTCTTGTTCAAATGTTGTTCGGATCAAATTCTTAGAAGATGTGTACCTCAAGAAGAGGTTGAAGATATTCTTCAATATTGCCATTCATCGATTTATGGAGGACACTATGGTGGGGAACGAACAACTGCAAAAATTCTTCAATCCGAATTCTACTGGCCAACACTATTCAAAGATGCTCATGGTTATGTAGCAAGATATGACAGATGCCAACGCACAGGTAATATTTTCAAGTGACATGAGATGCCATTAAACACGATTTTAGAGGTGGAAATCTTTGACGCGTGGGGTATAGACTTCATGGGCCCGTTTCCAACATCTTTTAATAAGCAGTATATTCTAGTCGCAGTAGATTATGTTTCCAAGTGGGTAGAAGCAGTAGCTTTACCTATGAACGACGCCAAGTCAGTGATCAATGTTTTGCACAGGAATATATTCACAAGGTTCATAACACCAAGGGTAATAATCAGCGATGAGGGTACACATTTCTGCAACAAATCATTTGCAGCTATCCTTTCTCGGTATGGTGTAATACATAAAGTGGCAACAACTTACCACCCACAAACTAGTGGTCAAGCTGAAATCTCTAACAGAGAAGTAAAACGAATCTTAGAGAAGATTGTGAGTCCTAACAGAAAGGATTGGGCAAAAAAACTTAATGATGCACTTTGGGCATACTGAACAGCATATAAAACATCCATTGGAATGTCACCATATAGATTAATATTTGGAAAAGCATGTCATTTGCCTATAGAATTGGAACATAGAGCCTATTAGGCAATCAAAAGAATTGAATTTTGATTTACATGCAACAAGCGAAAGAAGACTATTGCAGATGAATGAACTGGATAAATTTCGCTTGCAAGCATATGATAGTGCCAAGTTGTATAAAGAGAAAGTGAAAAAATGGCATGATAAGAAGATTTTAGATAAGAAATTTGAGCTGGGACAGTACGTACTTGATGAGTGTATTTTATACACACAATTTGGGTACTTTTGGCCTTGATAATTTGCAAGTCTTTAGGTATTTTATGTGGTTTTTATGTATTTTTATCTTATTTCTACATAAATTAGTTTTTAGTTATTTTTACATGTTTTATGTTGCTTTGATGCATTTTCATTATGTTTGTAGGAATTGAAATAAAGACCGCTCGGATCGTTGTTTGTATTGACTCAATGTCCGTGTCTGGACGTCTGTGCCCGAATGGTAGTATGATGGAAATTTGTGCTTGGCGACGCTCGGTGCTTAATTTGATAACATTTGGTAGTTGGGCGTGCACGGCGTCGGAAAGCGTGCACGGCGTGCGGCGTCGGCCAAGCCACGAGGGCAAGCCCGTGCTTAGATATCCGTGCCCGAATGATAACACGGTGAAAATTTATGTTTGGCGATGCTCGGGGCTTAATTTGATGACATTTGGAAGTTGGGCATGCACGGCGTTGGAGGCGTGCACGGCGTGCGGCGTCGACCAAGCCGCGGGCACGGCGTGCTGCAGACGGGGGCGCCAGCGTGCGGCCCAGGGGCTGGGCGCGGGCGCATGGACGTGCAGGCGCGCACTGGGCGTGCGGGCGTGCGCTGGGCGGGCGGGTACGCGCTGGGCGTGCGGGCGTGTGCGGCGGGCGCTCGGCAGCCTCGGCGTTGGGCGCGCGCGCGCGCGCGGGGCTCGGCGGCACTCGACAGTTGGGCGTGCGGCCAGCGTGCGGCCCAGGCGCTGGGCGCGGGCGCGTGCGCTGGCGTGCGGGCGCGCGGCGCCGGCGTGCGGGGCAGCGGGCGTGGGCGTGCGGCCAGCGTGCGGCCCAGGCGCTAGGCGCGGGCGCGCGCGCTGGCGTGCGGGTGCGCCAACGCCGTGCTGAGTGCGATTCCAGCTGGCCTTTTGGTGCGATCTGAGCGGATTTTTGACCCATAATCTGATTTTTGCTTGGGTTTTCATGGAGGCACTATATAATATCTCATTGGGGCTTCATATTTCACAACTAGGGATTGGGAGGCTACACTAAAACACTAATTTGAGAGCAAAAGTGCTGCAATACAAGGAAAAACTCAGCACAAGCCAAAGAACCAAGAAGGAAGGGATTGTCAAGGAATATCTAGACCTTGGGATGCTGCACATACATCATCAAGAGGAGCTTGAGGGCTACAAATCAAGAAAATTCCAGCAACAAGCTCAGGAGCAAAAAGAGAAACGAATGCCAAATGAAGAGGAAAAGCTAGAGATTGACATCAACCAAGCAAGCAACATATGAATATCTTCTAAATGGGTTTTATCATCTCTTGCTTTCCTTTGAATTTGTATTTCAATTTTATGATGAACACCATGTGTTTGATGTTTTGCTTAGCTACCATGAACTAAAGGTTGTATTCTAAGATTTCAATGGAACCCAACACATAGTTGAATTGAATTCTCTCTCTATTGATTTCAGTTATTCAATTGTGAATTGATTGTCATAACCTTTGCTTTCTAGATTAATTGCTTGGCCCGTAATTACCTTGGGAACCTATATGAACTTGACGAACGGATTATAGGTTAAGACCTAGTTATGATAACATGCGAGAGTATAGATTGTTGTGGGTTATTAATCGGATTAAGTGACGCGTGTCTTATTAATTATCTGCAATAATAGATATCTTGATAGTAGTTGGGATAGATATATACCTAATTACCGCATGCAACCAATTGAGAATCTAGTCTTAATGACTTCCGATGTGAAAGTTGGTAATTGAGGGGAGGATTAATTAGATTTGGTGACACGTGTCTATTAATCATTCCTGAAATTAGTCTCTTGATAGTGTATAGGATAGACATATACCTATGCACCGCTTAGGAAGATTCGTGATTGACCATCGACAGAGGCTCTTATGTAGTTTTAATTTCTCGGTTGTCAATTCGTATGTTATAACTGATTGAAAAGAGAGAGTAGGGAGATTCAAACGAAGTGTTGGGGTAAATTGCAATCTTAGACTTGTTAATATTAGATTTAATTATCTTTTACTTGATTATTATTATCTTATTCACTACCAACAACAAAAATATCAAATCATCATTTGTCCAATTAAAATCGAGACGATATATAGTTGGTACTTGGGATACACTAGAACAATTCTCTGTGGGTTCGACAACTCTCTTATCACTTTATTACTTGTTGACCGCGTATACTTGCGCGTATTTTTCGGTTGCGAAATCGACCAACAAGTTTTTGGCGCCGTTGCCGGGGAATTGTTCTTCTAGTGTTTTCCAATATTAATGGCAATCGAATTGGTTTTAATTTAGACTTGTAAATAATTTGCTTATTATTTATTTTGTTTTGTTTTGATTTTGTTTTCAGTTAATGGATGAGCATAACTATCAATGGGATTATGAAGGGACGACACAACCAAGTTCGTCAAAACTTCTTGAGCAATTGCAAGAACAACTTGCAACGCTTTCAAGGGTTGTTGACACTCTTAAAGGCCAGTCCACTCAAAATGCCTACAGTCAGAATCAAGCTGACTACTACCCAAACTACTATCAACCAGGTTGGCAAGATCATCCAAGCGTTTCTTGGGACAACAGTCAAGATCAATGCTTTGATCCAAGTCTCTCATACCATTCAGAATTTTCATTCCAACCTCCACCACACCATGAGGATACATCTAATGTGGAGGAGATTCTTCCCTTGTTCATTGAGAAACAAGAATTGTTACGAAACCTCGAGAACCAAATGGCACAACTTGTCGAGGCATTGCTTATTCACCCGCAAAGCACCTTACCTTGTATTACACAGATTAACCCTATAGAGGAAGGTGAAGAGCAATGTATGGTGAATTCGCAGAGTTGTGACAAAGCGGAAAGAAGGAGGGAGGAGCTCATGGCTCATATCTCTCAAAATGAGGTTATGATGGCAAATATACAAGCTTTAGTGCAGAGCATCATGAACTATGTTGCCAATTCTTACATTATTCACCCGCAATGCACCTTACCTAGCGATACTGAGATTGACCCTATGGAGGAAGGTGAAGAGGGATGCTTGGTGGATGATCAAGGAAATGGCGCGGAGTCGCACGAAGCTATTAGTGAAAATTTTGAGAGTGTACATCCTATTGTGGATGAGGATTCTGAGGTTGATGAGACGAGGATCATGAATGGGGATTATGAAAAGGAAATTGAAGATCAAGAAGTCATATTCGAGGTTTTCAAACCCATCGAGCACCAATTGGTTCATGAAGAAGATCTTCATGTCGATCTTGACACAAGTGCAATAATTGATGATGCGGATGAGGAAAGCTTCTTCTTGCCATCGGTTGAAACAAAGTTTGAAGGTCACCAACCAGACATGCATACCATGCAAATCAAAGAAAGAACAACGAGGCGCCATGCAATGGTCAATTTTGTGATTGAGCCGGATTGATGGGAAATAAAGGAGTCGGGCTAACGACTTTAAACCAAGCGCTTCTTGGGAGGCAACCCAAGTTTACTGCTTTGCTTTTACTTTTGTTTAATTGCATTTTAGTGGTTTAATTGCATTTTAATTTCTTTAGTCATTTGCTTTCAGCTACGCTCCCAACTTAGAGGTATTGAAAGATGATATCAATGACGCTTGACACGGTTTCAGGGAAGTCTTCTGTTTTAATTTTTCCTATATCAGACATTGAGGACAATGTCAAGTTTAAGTTTGGGGGTAGTATTTCATATTTGTGTGTTTTTAATTTAGTTTTTGTGTGATTTAAGTATGTTTTTTCTTTTTATTCAAAAAAAAACAAAAAAAATAATTTATTTTTAGGATGTGTCCCTTGAGCATTGTTTTAATTTGATCTGAACCATAATCCATGGTTTATGATAATGGCTTGTTTGAAGAGAGCCTAACTCATGAGATATTGACAATTGTTGCTTAGTCTTTGTGCTTATCGTTCATCGGTTATTATTTTGCTTATGCCTCATTTCACTTTTATGCACTTACCCATGAGTATTAAGCTAGTCGTATGCTTAGAGAAGGCTTTTATAACCGAATGCTTGTGGAAAATATCTATAAACTCTAGAACTCGTTTAAACATCACTCGAACCAAGGTATCCAAATTTGTTATGTTTGAATTGATGGTCATGTGGTGAGTTGAGATGGAGCGTAAAACGCACTCACTCATGGACACATGCGTATGAGAGATAGAGCGTAAAACGCACTCTCTTATAATTGTGATTAAAGAAAAAAAAATTATTTATTGCAAATTTTGCATGGGGTTGAGGTTGAGCGTAAAACGCACTCGCCCACATGAGCATGCTTAAGGTTGAGATGGAGCATAAAATGCACTCACCTAGAGCCCTTGATTCTCAAAATTTTTGGAATTGTGATTTGTATACCTTTGTATTGAGTGATGTGTTAAGCATGTTGTTTTGGGGTTTATTTTGATTATTTCATAAGGTAATGTGGTTGCAAAGTTCATCCGAGCTTGGTTGGTTTAGTGCTATTGGGTACTCACACACACGGAAGGGGCCTTAAGCAAAGTATGACTAGCTAACTAAAATTTTAGACTTGCAACACCTTGTTTGTTCTCTTGAGTTCTTTGTGTTGATGCCTTTGAGACCATTGTCGGCTTATTAATTCATTGCTCAAGTTAGGTTATATTAGAAGTTTTTGAATTGTTTAGTTTAGGTTTGTTTTGCTTGAGGACAAGCAAAGATTTAAGTTTGGGGGTATTTGATGAGTGTATTTTATACACACAATTTGGGTACTTTTGGCCTTGATAATTTGCAAGTCTTTAGGTATTTTATGTGGTTTTTATGTATTTTTATCTTATTTCTACATAAATTAGTTTTTAGTTATTTTTACATGTTTTATGTTGCTTTGATGCATTTTCATTATGTTTGTAGGAATTGAAATAAAGACCGCTCGGATCGTTGTTTGTATTGACTCAATGTCCGTGCCTGGACGTCTGTGTCCGAATGGTAGTATGATGGAAATTTGTGCTTGGCGACGCTCAGTGCTTAATTTGATAACATTTGGTAGTTGGGCGTGCACGGCGTCGGAAAGCGTGCACGGCGTGCGGCGTCGCCCAAGCCACGAGGGCAAGCCCGTGCTTAGATATCCGTGCCCGAATGATAACACGGTGAAAATTTATGTTTGGCGATGCTCGGGGCTTAATTTGATGACATTTGGAAGTTGAGCGTGCACGGCATTGGAAGGCGTGCACGGCGTGCGGCGTCGACCAAGCTGCGGGCACGGCGTGCGACAGACAGGGGCGCCAGCGTGCGGCCCAGGCGCTGGGCGCGGTCGCATGGGCGCGGCGTGCGGGCGCGCGCTGGGCGTGTTGGCGCGCTGGGCGTGCGGGCGTGTTGGCGCGCTGGGCGTGCGGGCGCGTTGGAGCGCTGGGCGTGCGGGCGTGTGCGGCGGGCGCGGGCGCATGGGCGCGCGCTGGGCGTGCGGGCGTGTTGGCGCGCTGGGCGTGCGGGCGTGTGCGGCGGGCGCGGGCGTTGGGCGCTCGGCAGCCTCGGCGTTGGGCGCGCGCGCGCGTGGGGCTCGGCGGGCTCGGCGGCACTCGACAACAGTTGGGCGTGCGGGCGCGGGCGTGCGGGCGCGCGGCGCGGGCGTGCGGGGCAGCGGGCGTGGGCGTGCGGCCCAGGCGCTGGGCGCGGGCGCGCGCGCTGGCGTGCGGGCGCGCCAACGCCGTGCTGAGTGCGATTCCAGCTGGCCTTTTGGTGCGATCTGAGCAGATTTTTGACCCATAATCTGATTTTTGCTAGGGTTTTGATGGAGGCACTATATAATATCTCATTGGGGCTTCATATTTCAAAAACTAGGGATTGGGAGGCTACACTAAAACATTAATTTGAGAGCAAAAGTGCTGCAATACAAGGAAAAACTCAGCACAAGCCAAAGAACCAAGAAGGAAGGGATTGTCAAGGCATATCTAGACCTTGGGAGGCTGGACATACATCATCAAAAGGAGCTTGAGGGCTACAAATCAAGAAAATTCCAGCAACAAGCTCAAGAGCAAAAAGAGAAAAGAATGCCAAATGAAGAGGAAAAGCTAGAGATTGACATCAACCAAGCAAGCAACATATGAATATCTTCTAAATGGGTTTTATCATCTCTTGCTTTCCTTTGAATTTGTATTTCAATTTTATGATGAACACCATGTGTTTGATGTTTTGCTTAGCTACCATGAACTAAAGCTTGTATTCTAAGATTTCAAATGAACCCAACACATAGTTGAATTGAATTCTCTCTCTATTGATTTCAGTTATTCAATTGTGAATTGATTGTCATAACCTTTGCTTTCTAGATTAATTGCTTGGCCCGTAATTACCTTGGGAACCTATATGAACTTGACGAACGGATTATAGGTTAAGACCTAGTTATGATAACATGCGAGAGTATAGATTGTTGTGGGTTATTAATCGGATTAAGTGACGCGTGTCTTATTAATTATCTGCAATAATAGATATCTTGATAGTAGTTGGGATAGATATATACCTAATTACCGCATGCAACTAATTGAGAATCTAGTCTTAATGACTTCCGATGTGAAAGTTGGTAATTGAGGGGAGGATTAATTAGATTTGGTGACACGTGTCTATTAATCATTCCTGAAATTAGTCTCTTGATAGTGTATAGGATAGACATATACCTATGCACCGCTTAGGAAGATTCGTGATTGACCATCGACAGAGGCTCTTATGTAGTTTTAATTTCTCGGTTGTCAATTCGTATGTTATAACTGATTGAAAAGAGAGAGTAGGGAGATTCAAACGAAGTGTTGGGGTAAATTGCAATCTTAGACTTGTTAATATTAGATTTAATTATCTTTTACTTGATTATTATTATCTTATTCACTACCAACAACAAAAATATCAAATCATCATTTGTCCAATTAAAATCAAGACGATATATAGTTGGTACTTGGGATACACTAGAACAATTCTATGTGGGTTCGACAACTCTCTTATCATTATATTACTTGTTGACCGCGTATACTTGCGCGTATTAATCGGTTGCGAAATTGATCAACAGTACTCTTGTTTAATTCCCGATTGCGATTATTCCCGGGAAAATTAAAATCACGTTGGTCAGGGCCATTTATTGTCACGAAGGTCTTTCCATATGGAGCAGTTGAAGTCTCACCACTTGATTCAAACAGAACATTCTTAGTCAATGGGCAGAGACTGAAGCAATATTGGGGGGGGGAGACGTGGATCGTCAAAAGGTCTCCATCATTTTATCTAATCCACATTAAAAAGAGAAGTAGTCGGGTTGAGACTATAAACTAAGCGTTGATTGGGAGGCAACCCAATTTCTTAATTTGTAAGCAATTTATTCATTTCAAAAGTATATAAACTAGTTTAAGTCATTTTTCATAATTTTGTAGGACCAAAACCCCAAACAAAGGAATAAGCAAGGAGGAGAAGAAGGGAGGAACGGAGCAGCTGAATAGGAGGATCCGCGCCGCGGCTTCAAATAATGCGCGCCGCGACCCACTTTTATACGTCGCGACCTAAGACAACGAGCGCCACGACCCTATTGCGTATTCCAGCAAAAGTTGTTTTACACTTTTATTTGAAAAAGAAATTTTACATTGTTTAATTTAATCCCACTTATGCTTCTTCTTTACAAATGCAATTCAACTTCTAATTTATGAGTGTTCAACTATAAATACAGGGTCAACTTATAATTGCACTATCAGATCATAAGAGCGCTCAATTGTAATGATCGAGAATTTTATAATTAATTATAAATATTTATTCGAATAAGATAAATATTTTAGTTGATTTATTTATTAAATAAAATAAATTTGGTGGATGATATTATGGAATAATTTATTTAAGTATGGAGATATTTTAATTTAATTGAATAATTAAATTAGAGGATTAATGGTTTATTAAATAAAATTATTTATTAAATAGAAATTTAATTTTATTAATAAGGTTTAATTGGATTTATTAATAAAACAAGTTTAATTAAATTTAAGTGTGACAAATGTATCATATAATAAGAAGGTTATTAAAATAAATTAAAAAGGGATTTTTGGGTTCTAGCCAAACATGGCCTTGTGACCCTTGTTTTTCCTAACTGTTGAGTCTTTTTGAAGTTTGGTAACCGATGAAAGAATTGAGTTCTTACGTTAAAATAAAACCTTTATCAGTTAACTTATTCTTCAGTAAAGGAAAACTTGTGAGTAAAATAGAGTGGGTTTGAGAGTTTTGTGAAATTGAAGAAGAGAAATTTTTGGAAGAACAAGAAAGGAAGAAGAAGGATGACCATCTAATCATCTATTCTAAGTCTAAACAAGAATCAAATATAATAATCTAGCTTTGAGTTCTTAGTTTTCTATTTTTTTTTAGTTTTTCTTTGAAAAGTGGATTTGGTGGATGAATGATAGAGATGTTGTTTATATATGTTTATAAGCATGCTTAATCTGTTATATTACATCTATATATGATTTTAGAGTAATCAAATTCATGAAAACATGTTTTAAAATAAAGAATTTGGGTTATGTGAGAATATGTATGCTTTGGCTTGTTTTGGAGTAAAAATTGGCTAGGAATTCATATATAGAATCTTAAATTGATGATGGACGTTGTTAGTACGTTGAAATACGAAAACAACGAAAGTTAAATGGATTAATTTGGTTGAATAACAAATTCGTAGTGATTGATTACGTTAAATATGTTGAAATATGAAATAGAGCATGAATTTTGGTTTGAATTCTCTTAAACTGGTTGTTTATGTGGTTTTTGTTGTTAGAATCAATTTGTACATGTTGGGTTTTGTTTTGGCTAAGTTTATAACACTTTGTGTATGTTTAATTTGTTGTTTAGTTGAAGAAATTGGGAGTTTTTGGCTTTGTTCTGTGCTACTCGCGAACTGCAGTAACTGGGTCTGATGAATGGCACTGCAGCGCTGCTTGCCTAGTTCATTCTGGCACCGCAGCACCGCTCTATTTAAAAAACCAAAATCAAAAGGCTGGTGTCGCAGCGCCGGTGGTCAGTTTGGCCCAGAAAAAGTGATTTTAATTGTATGATTCTAGGATTTGTTTATGCAACCTTAATAAATGATTGTAACAAAGTGTAAAACATGTTATAAGACTTAATAACATGTTGAAATCACACAAATGATGATTAAAAGTTATGCTTAAGTAAATTATAAAAGACTTCAGCTTGATGTTCGTGAGGTTTAGTAGTGTTATTTAAGTGCTAAGCCTTATGATATGCTAATGAGGATTTTAGATTCATGGTATGTGGTTAGTATGGTCAACTAAAGCTAAAAATTATAAACATAGTTAAGACAACTAAGTTAAGTAAAAGGGGATTAAACCAATAAACTTAGTTGTAATTGTAGCGTCCCCAAACCCGGGTCCCTTGAACCTCGAACTTGGTGCGTCATGATACATCATATTTATAACTACTGCGGAAGATATAAACAAAAAATTATTATACAATAAGCTCTGCTATATATTCCAAGGTCTATAACCTTCATTTTAATACATATTTACCTTTAGATTCATAAAAGGTTTACACAATTAACTTACATCAAATAACTAATTTAGTTATCATGCATAACACTATAATCTTGTCCTTTGCTTCTGTCTTTGTCTTTCCTCGAACATTCGTATTAATCTAAAATTTGTTATCATGATATAACAAGGGTGAGCAACTATTTTGCATAGTAAGTTTAAATACAAAAAAGATATATCATGATTGAAATAAAGAATAAAATTTTGAATTTTCAACAATATAATAATTGTGAAAGAGCATGATTCATAATCTTAATAATTGAATAACTGAATCAATAATTCTGGATGTCAATAATGACCGTGAACAATTTAACTGAACCTTAGGGTAATGAAGGTGATCAGCCTTTCATACCTGATGGACATATGCAACATGCACTATGTGCGAATCAATAATTTAAGGAGGTGGAATAATTATAAAGAATTAAACCACTAGCATGCTTGAAACATAACAGCTCAAGTTTGAGTTAACAGGAACTTGCTCAATATAAACTTGAGTAAGGATAGAGAACTTGCCTGTATCATTGATTACTGCTACACAATTTAACTTAATCTCTTATGAAAGACCTATCAGTTATAAGATTGATCTTTCAATTAGCATCACATATATCACCTTATAATATCACTTCTTTATCAATAAATTATCTAACATTTAACCACATAACTAAATATTAGATAACACCTTAGCACCATACGCATTCATAATTCTAAAGCTAGCACACATCGAGTCTTTAACAGTGTTGAATATAGTATGCTGAGTGGTTTCCCACAAACAACCAACAAACTAGTTTCCGTCTCTACACTGTTTTCACAGTGAGTGAGATCGGTTGCTAGTTCGTATATACCTCTGCTCCCTGAAGGAATTGTTTAGCCCAACTACTATACATCAACTATTAAAGAACACGACTGTACTACTACTTTATCATAAACCTTATAACTTAACACTAAGTCTTTCATTTTATAAGTTCTTCTTTATAATCCATTAAGCCTGAATACCTAATCCAACAGGTTGGATTATCTAAACATACCAATCCAGCAACCTGGATTCAAACTAGCATCCAATCCAGCAACCTGGAATCAAACTATCCTACAATCCAGCAACCTGGATTCACTAATTCAGCAAACCATATCCACCAATTCAGCAAGCTGGATTCAATAATTCAGCAAGCTGAATACCACAATCTAGCAAGCTGGATTCAAACTGTAATCCCTTTTTAACATATCAAATCTCCAATTCATCAACCCAAATAATACTACAGCAAATCGAATGCTAATACAACAAACCGAAACATGAATGCAACAAACCGGATTGGAAGTTGTATTCTTAAAATGACTTAACCTCTTTTAATAATCGATTTTTATTTTCTTCAAGTCTTGCCATACATATGTACATATATTCCATACTCAAAAATACTTTCCTTATGAAAGTTTTCAATTTCCTTTAACATTTTTCAAACGTCCGTTTTAACTTTCGAAACTAAAAAAAATGATCACTATCTTGCACAACTCTGATGACTCCAAATTTTTGATAAAATAATTGCACTATATTGCACTTGCTAAAAGGTCAAAACAGTGCACGTAAGCTAGGGGTCAGCGGGTTTTGGTCCCGTTTCCCGATTTAAGGTCCTTCGCCATAACAGCCATAACTTTCATTCTACAAGGCCAAAAATTCTCAACTTTTTACAGGACTCATATAACATCCCCTATTATCACTCTAAATCTTCCTAGAATTTTTAGAGTACAAATATTTGACAAAAATACCCCTGGATGGGACTGCCCTGTAGCAGTCCCTTTCCCCTTTTGAAAAACCTGGACTGTTTTGGTAAAACTAGTCCCTACGAAATTTGTACACATTATTTTTGACTTCTACCACTTGGGTTTAACACTTAACTTATATATGTAGCACTCTTCTTTGACGGATCGCAAAAAGAGTGCATAGATTTCAAATGATACTCATATAAAGTGAGAAAAAGCTAGGGTTTTCTAACCCTTTCTAGAACGAACTAGTTTTTTTTTTCTTTTTCTTTTCCACAAATCAACACCCAAACTTGTAAGATCTATGCATAATACACTTATTTACCCGTAGATCAAGAGTTCTAAGATCCAAGATCATAAACTTTATATCAACAACAATCAAACCAAAACAAAAGGAAATAACTAGATTAAGGTTAAAAATTTTATACCTTAGCTTTATTTTCTTTCTCCTTCTTCCCAAAATAGCCATGGAGTTTTACAAAACTCTCTTTCTTCCTCCCTCCTTATCTCACGGCTGGACACCTTCCTCTCTCTCCATTTCTATTTTGTTTTTTTCTTTCTAAGCTTTTGGAGAATGAGAAATAAAATGTGAAGTGTACTTTTGTTTTTCCCAAAAAGAAGATTAACTAGAATTGGAGAAATTGTATACATATAATACCTATATCTATACTTAATCTCCCAATATCTTCCATCTCTCTCTATCTTATCTCTTTGTACTTGCAATCTTGGATAAGAATATGGGGGCCAAATAAAAGAGTGACACATGACTTATGTGTGTAAGTAACTAATGATGATAACACATGCCAATTACTCCTTCTTTTCTCTTCCTAGCCCATCCGGATGCTTATCCCCTTTAATGACCAATTTTTGCTTTATTTTTTTAATGCCAAATTTGCTTAGTAAAATGACTAAAAATCCCCTCCCAAGTTTGGTTAAAGTTTGGGCTCCCATTTAATTTATTTGGGCTTTCCAATTTATTTGCTTGGGCCATGGAATTAAATTAGGTCCAATACTTTTAATATTATTCTACCGTAATTATTTAATTAGGGTCTCCATTCCCCTCCTTTGTAATTTAAATCCTTACTCATGTACATTTAATATCTTAACCCAATTAGACTTACTTTAATTAGGTTATAAAATTAATTAGTTGAGATATATAAAATAAATCTCTTAGGGTTAGTATATATTTTAAATACTATCATTCTCCGATACCATAACCCTTAAGGTTATTAAATTTTAATACCTAATATATAATAATTAGGTTACACTAGTTTCATTTTATTTGTTTATTATATAATAAACAAATATAAACAATCACATAATATTCACATTCTTTTACTCACACATTCACACAAACTAATTTAATAAATTGAGATAATAAATTGAATATCTTAAATTAAGTCACTAGTATATAATTAAAATACTAAGACCACTGAATAAAAATAACCCTTTAGGTTATTTAATTCTAATGCCTAATTTATAATATTAGGCTACCAAACATTCTTTAATTTCCTTTCATTATTAGAATAATTAACTTACTAGAGACCATAAATGGGACTTTCATTTAAAACTGTTTGGACCACTAGTTTTATTAAATTTTTTTCTAAACATTCCAATTGGGCTAAGTTAGTAAGCTTATATATTAATTATCCAAGTCCATAATCAATTAAATGAGTGGGCTTGGTTATTTAACCAATTGGACTAGTCCACTAGTATTTATTTACTACTTGTACTATTAATATAACATTTAAGTTTCTAAGCTCATCATATTTATAATATTTATAAATATGTTACATAACTTTCCTTTTCATTTCTTAGTCACTTAAATTAAATAAATTTATTAACTTATTTAATTTACATAACACATATTTATTCATATTTCCTTACAAATGGAAATTTATTCAATAAATAACATATTACAATTAAAATAATATTCTCTCTTTATTAAAATAATTCAATGCTAGAATTTATTTTAATATCCAATATTTAAAGTATACAATATTTCCGTATAATAAACTAATGAGTTAGCTTCGTAATATAAATTGTTTCATAACAATTTATTCATGTGCAATAAATATACATATTTATCATTATCACTCCTCTTGCTACATAGCACATCATTAAGTATATATATGTGTACCGATACACATTTTCTTTAACCTTATAGCATCCCTTTATTTGAAAATTTATTTTCTTAATAAATTTTTCACTTGTATCATTATTAAATTGTTTACACCAATTAGTTTACATCAAGTTTATAGGTATTGTAATACCTTGTTCATAATATCCCTTCAAGTACATATAAATTCATTTCTAGGGTTTTGAAATTTTATAACCCATATTTTCTCTATTCTCTTTCAAAGAGTAAACCATATAGACTTTTCTTAAATTTTTTAAATAAATCCACAAATTCCCATCTAGGTTTTATTCTTTAACCTTTAATTAATCATTCAAGATTTTATCAATAAATCTTATGAATTTTTGGGTTGTCACATTCACCCCATCTTCTAAGAATTTCGTCCTCGAAATTACAATATACTAATTTCTACTCCTTTTATCCATCAAAGCTAGGTTTTCAATTTAACCTTTATCTGATCACATCTGATTGCATTCTCAATTTAATGAGTACATATTATCTCCTTCTATGAGGATCTTTTCCATCATCACATTTTATCATGACTTCTCTCTAAGGAGTTAATACTTTTCATATTATGCTGAGGGGTCATAAAGACCATGAACTCTCAGGTTTAACGGTATTCACCGCAACCAAATTAAAAAACATGTTGTACTAGGTATGTTTATAATCACGAAGAAGGTAAACTACCTAGTCGGGTACGTTAGGTGTTCAGCCTATTGCACCTTAGTTTTCGGAACGACTATTGATGAGTGTATTTTATATACACAAATTGGGTACTTTTAGCCTTAATAATTTGTAAGTCTTTAGCTAATTCGTTTGGTTTTATGTGTTTTCATCTTATTATTGTGTAATATAGTTTTGTATTACTTTTATATGTTTTTGTGTGCTTTTATGTGCTTTTACTTTGTTTTGTAGGAACTGAAATAAAGGCCCCTTGGATCGTTGCGTTTTTGGCTTGAATCTAGCATTTCCGCTGCTTGTTTCTCATTTTGACCCATGATGCAATCTGAATCTCTCAAAACTCAAAGAACAAAAGTTGTAGATTTTGATCTTAGCTTTCCAGAACATCCGGAATCATCCAATTTGAAGTTCGTATGAGAGAGTTATGGTCATTTTACCATCGGATTTTGTATGAATTTTACATAGCAGCTGATTCCAGGACAATTTCATCCTTTCTCCGGCCATTATCTCGTCAAGCTCCAGTTATGGAAGTTGTAGAGCTACTTCTTAGCTTTCCATAGCCTCCTTAATCGCCTTAATCCGAGTTCGGACGAAGACGTTATGACCATTTTACCAAGAGACGTCGAAACTGTCTCGCGGTACAGAACACCGCCGGGGCGAGAGCGTCGCCGGGGCGACGGAATTCAGGCCAATTTGGTCGCCGGGGCGAGAGACACTTCTGATTCAGCGATTTTTTTGGTCCAAAACTCGAGAAATGCTAGGGTTTGGGAGACCCAACTGATATAACACCAAAAGTGGCGGCTGGGGGTTGGAACTTCATTCTAACATATACCCACTCATTCTAACACCATCTAACATCAAATCTAGAGAGAGGAAGCTACCAAATACATCAAATTAGAGGGCTAAAGTGCTAAAATCAAGTTATATCAAGCAAGGCCATGGAGCTAAAACATGAAGATTGCAAAACCATGGAAGGGGGAAAGTTAGAAATCATCATCCACCAAGCAAACAACATATGAATATCTTCAAATTGGGTTTTATCATCTCTACTTTCCCTTTGATTTTGTATTTCAACATGATGTATAAATTGAATATGATGTTATTTGTAGTTACCATGAACTAGAACTAATTTTTTAAGATTTCAATGGAACCCAATACATAGTTTGAATTGAATGCTCTCTCTTGGATGTTGGTTAATTATTTGTGATTGGATATCATAATTTGTGCTTTATATATTAATTACCTACCTAGTAATTACCTTGGGAACTTATATGGAATTGAGAGAGGAAGTATAGGTTGAGACCTTGTTATGATATCATGTGAAAATTAGATATTCCTATGGGTAATTTATGAAAATTAGTTCTAGTTCATGGTAACTACAAAGAACATCATATTCAATTTATACATCATGTTGAAATACAAAATCAAAGGGAAAGTAGAGATGATAAAACCCAATTTGAAGATATTCATATGTTGTTTGCTTGGTGGATGATGATTTCTAACTTTCCCCCTTCCATGGTTTTGCAATCTTCATGTTTTAGCTCCATGGCCTTGCTTGATATAGCTTGATTTTAGCACTTTAGCCCTCTAATTTGATGTATTTGGTAGCTTCCTCTCTCTAGATTTGATGTTAGATGGTGTTAGAATGAGTGGGTATATGTTAGAATGAAGTTCCAGCCGCCACTTTGGTGTTATATCAGTTGGGTCTCCCAAACCCTAGCATTTCTCGAGTTTTGGACCAAAAAAATCGCTGAATCAGAAGTGTCTCTCGCCCCGGCGACCAAATTGGCCTGAATTCCGTCGCCCCGGCGACGCTCTCGCCCCGGCGGTGTTCTGTACCGCGAGACAGTTTCGACGTCTCTTGGTAAAATGGTCATAACGTCTTCGTCCGAACTCGGATTAAGGCGATTAAGGAGGCTATGGAAAGCTAAGAAGTAGCTCTACAACTTCCATAACTGGAGCTCGACGAGAGAATGGCCGGAGAAAGGATCAAATTGTCCTGGAAGCAGCTGCTACGTAAAATTCATACAAAATCCGATGGTAAAATGACCATAACTCTCTCATACGAACTTCAAATTGGATGATTCCGGAAGTTCTGGAAAGCTAAGATCAAAATATACAACTTTTGTTCTTTGAGTTTTGAGAGATTCAGATTGCATCATGGGTCAAATTGAGAAACAAGCAGCGGAAATGCTAGATTCAAGCCAAAAACGCAACGATCCAAGGGGCCTTTATTTCAATTCCTACAAAACAAAGTAAAAGCACATAAAAGCACACAAAAACATATAAAAGTAATACAAAACTACATTACACAATAATAAGATGAAAACACATAAAACCAAACGAATTAGCTAAAGACTTACAAATTATTAAGGCTAAAAGTACCCAATTTGTGTATATAAAATACACTCATCAAATACCCCCAAACTTAAACCTTTGCTTGTCCTCAAGCTAAATACACAAACTATAAAAACTAAACATTTTTAAATAAAATCTATCTTGAGCAATGAGTTAATAAGCTAACCAATGGTTTCAAAGCATAAACACGTGAAAACTCAAGGAAACTTTCAAAACGTTACAAGTCTATATTTACAATTAGCTAGTTATAGCTTGCTTTAGGTCCCTTCCGTGTGTGTGTGAGTACCCAATAGCACTAAACCAAACAAGCTCGAATGAAGCTATGCAACCACATTACCTTATGAAATAATCAAAATAAACCACCAAAAACTACATGCTTAACACATCACTCAATACAAAGGTATACAAATCATAATTTCCAAAAATTTGAAATCAAAGGACTCTAGGTAAGTGCATTTTATGCTCCATCTTATCCTAAGTCCACTCTTGTGGGTGAGTGCGTTTTACGCTCCATCTCAACCCAACACAAGATTTGATAAACATAAATGTCTCACTTTTATCAAAATTATAAGAGAGTGCGTTTTACGCTCTATCTCTCAAACGCATGTGTCCATGAGTGAGTGCGTTTTACGCTCTATCTCAACTCACCACATGACCAACAATTCAAACACAACAAATTTGGACACCTTGCTTCGAGTGATGTTTAAACGAGTTCAAGAGTTTATAGATATTTCCCATAAGCATTCGGTTATAAAAGCCTTCTCTAAGCATACGACTAGCTCAATACTCATGGGTGAGTGCATAAAAGTGAAAGGACGCATAAGCAAAACAATAACCAACAATAACGATAAGCACAACGACTAAGCAACAATTATCCATTTTTCATGAGTTAGAATCAATTCAAACAAGCCATTATCATAGACCATGGATTATGGTTCAAATCAAATTAAAACAATGCTCAAGGGACATATCCTAAAAATAAATGAAATTTTTTTTTTGTTTAAAAAAAAAACACTAACAACAAACAAATACTAAATTAAAAACACAAATACTAAATACTAAAGCCTATACCCCCAAACTTAAACTTGACATTGTCCTCAATATCTGAAATAGGGAAAAAAATAAAATAGAAGACTTCCCTGAGAACGTGTCAAGCGCTATTAATATCATCTTTCAAGTCCCCTAAGTTGGGAGCGCACACCAATTTGCTTAGTATTCGGTACCTGAAAGCAATTGACTAAAGAAATTAAAATACAATTAAACAAACTAAAAAACAATTGAAAAAAATCAAAATCAAAACAATAAAATTGGGTTGCCTCCCAAGAAGCGCTTGTTTTAAAGTCTTCGGCCTGACTAACTCCCTGCTTTTATCCAATTCCCCTTCGATAATTGAGGAACCCACCATCCATTGATAACCATGTAATATTTGAGGGCTTCTCCTCAGTAAGGGTCATTGTTTCAAGTTCACCGAGCTTGTTTCTGTTCGATACATTCTCATTTATGCACTGCACAATGCTAGGTGATTGTTCCATTGTGTCTATGGATGGAATGTTGAATTGAAGCTCTACAAACACAATAGAACCAGCGGTTTTCTCCTCATGGACCTCTACGTCCTCACACCATGGTTCCACATTCATACTATCTCCATCGTCACATAGAGCCTCGCCTAAGAAATGACTACCAAGTGGACACGGTGTTGCAAAACTGCCCGAATCCTTGAGCTTTGGTGGAGAAGGCACTTGGGGCACTAACAAAATTAACTCATCTTCGTTTGAACTCATACAAATCTCTTCGCCAATTGTGTTAACCTTATCCCCAATTGTCTCCTCTATTTCTATCTCTCGTGGCTCATCCAGTTGCAGATTTGACATGGGCTCACCATAAGTTTCAGAAATCCATGTCATTAACACCAATTGTTTTGAGGACAGTTGTTTAAAGCATTGAACATTTGATCAATCTGATTTTGAAGATTTTGAATTGATAGGTCTTGACTTTTCAACATCTCCTCCTTCGAAGTCATGATCTTGGTTACAAGTTCCTCAAAGTTTGACATCTTCTCTTCTTGAATAGGTGGTGGACATGAGAATTCCGGTGCAAAAGCTGGACTTGGAGCATAACATTGATCATCATAATTGTAGCTCCATGTAGAATCCGGGTGATACCCCCAATCTTGGTGATAATCGGGATAAGCATAGTTGTTGAAGTACTCACCACCGTATTGTATCGGTCCAAAACTGACGGTGCATTGATGACTCGGATGATTGTCAGCACAATAATCACAAGTAACTGTTATACCTTGAGTGCTATCTGCTACTAAGGCATCCAACTTCCTCGATAGTGTTTCAAATTGTGCTGACAATGCAGAGAGTGCATTGAGTCCATCAATCCCAGTTTTCCTTAGTTGAGTCATACTCGTGTATGGCCATTGATAAGCAAAGTCATCCATGGTATACCTTGTAAAGCATCAAAACAAGAAAAATGTTAAAATAAAGTAAGAATAAATTTATATACAAGTTTAAATTAAGATCAATTTGATTGTAATTAATATTGAAAAAACACTAGAAAACTAATTCCCCGGCAACGGCGCCAAAAACTTATTATCCGATTTATATAATGACAAATACACGCAAGTATACGCGGTCAACAAGTAATAAAGAGTAAGTAGAGTATTAATCCCACGAGGAATTGTTACTAGTCTTTTCCAAGTATTAACCTTTTATCAAATTGATCTTAATTTAAACTTGTATATAAATTTGTTTTTATTTTATTTTAACATGTTTTTTTGTTTTGATGCTTTACAAGGTACACCATGGATGACTTTGCTTATCAATGGCCATACACGAGTATGACTCAACCAAGGGAAACTGGGATTGATGGACTCAATGCACTCTATGCATTGTCAACACAATTTGAAACACTATCGAGGAAGTTGGATGCCTTAGTAACAGAGAGCACTCAAGGTATAGCAGTGACATGTGATTATTGTGCTGACAATCACCCGAGTCATCAATGCACCATCAGTTTTGGACCGGTACAATACGGTGGTGATTACCTCAACAACTATGATTATCCCGATTATCACCAAGATTGGGGGTATCACCCGGATTCTACATGGAGCTACAATTATGACGATCAATGTTATGCTCCAAGTCCAGCTTTTGCACCGGAATTCTCATATCCACCTCCTATTCAAGAAGAGAAGAGAAGACGTCAAACTTTGAGGAACTTGTAACCAAGATCATGGCTTCGAAGGAGGAGATGTTGAAAAGTCAGGAAATATCAATTCAAAATCTTCAGAATCAGATTAACCAAATGTTCAAACGCTTTGAGCAACTTGTCCTCAAAAATTATTGGTGTTATGACATGGATTCCGAGACTTATGGTGAGCCCGAGCCAAATCTGCAACTGGATGGCGCCACAAGATGTCGACAAAGCGAAGACAAGTGAGGCTATGGAAAATGAGGCCACCGAAAGATCTATCTGTAAGTGCTAACAAAGATGAGCCGATTGTATTAGTTGCCCCCAAGTGCCTTCGTCAGCAAAATTCAAGAATCCAGTCAGTTTTGCAAAACCATGCCCTATTGGAAGTCATGTCGTCGGCAAAGCTCCTTTTGACATGAGAGCTAACCATAAATATGGAACCATGGTGGGCCGAGGAAATGAAAGATAGAAGAAGAGCCCGTTGTGCTTGTCAAGCCCCAATGCCCCCAATCTTATCATAGACACAACGGAAGAGGAAGCACCTAGTTTGTCAACGTTCGCAATTGGGCACTTATCTAAAAAGATCAAACTAGGTGATCTTGATACAATGACTCCTACTTAAAGCGAATCCCTCAAATGTTTTACATCACTACCAATGGATGAAGCGGGCGGGGACAAGCTTCTTTGTGCCATATTAATTGAAATTAAGTTTGGGGGTCACCAACCAGGCATGCATGCCATGCAATCAAAGAAAAAGAACAGCGAGGCGGCATGCAATGGTCAATTTTGCGATTGAGCCGGATTGAAATGAAATGGAGGAGTCGGGCTGACGACTTTAAACCAAGCGCTTCTTGGGAGGCAACCCAAGTTTACTATTTTATTTTTATTTTTGTTTGATTGCATTTTAGTGGTTTAATTGCATTTTAATTTCTTTAGTCATTTGCTTTCAGGTACGCTCCCAACTTAGAGGTATTGAAAGATGATATCAATGGCGCTTGACACGGTTTCATGGAAGTCTTCTATTTTAATTTTTCCTATATCAGACATTGAGGACAATGTCAAGTTTAAGTTTGGGGGTAGTACTTCGTATTTGTGTGTTTTTAATTTAGTTTTTATGTGATTTAAGATATGTATTTTTGTTATAAAAAAAAATTCATTTATTTTTAGGATATGTCCCTTGAGCATTGTTTTAATTTGATTTGAACCATAATCCATGGTCTATGATAATGGCTTGTTTGAATTGATTCTAACTCATGGAAAATGGATTAATTTGTTGCTTAGTCGTTGTGCTTATCGTTATTGTTGGTTATTGTTTTGCTTATGCGTCCTTTCACTCTTTTGCACTCACCCATGAGTATTGAGCTAGTCGTTATGCTTAGAGGAAGGCTTTTTATAACCGAATGCTTATGGGAAATATCTATAAACTCTTGAACTCGTTTAAACATCACTCGAAGCAAGGTGTCCAAATTTGTTGTGTTTGAATTGTTGGTCATGTGGTGAGTTGAGATGGAGCGCAAAACGCACTCACTCATGGACACATGCGTAGGAGAGATAGAGCGTAAAACACACTCTCTTACAATTTTGATAAAAGTGAGACATTTATGTTTATCAAATCTTGTGTTGGGTTGAGATGGAGCGTAAAACGCACTCACCCACAAGAGTGGACTTAGGATAAGATGGAGCATAAAATGCACTTACCTAGAGTCCTTTGATTTCAAATTTTTGGAAATTATGATTTGTATACCTTTGTATTGAGTGATGTGTTAAGCATGTAGTTTTTGGTGGTTTATTTTGATTATTTCATAAGGTAATGTGGTTGCATAGCTTCATTCGAGCTTGTTTGGTTTAGTGCTATTGGGTACTCACACACACATGGAAGGGACCTAAAGCAAGCTATAACTAGCTAATTGTAAATATAGACTTGTAACGTTTTGAAAGTTTCCTTGAGTTTTCACGTGTTTATGCTTTGAGACCATTGGTTAGCTTATTAACTCATTGCTCAAGATAGTTTTTATTTAAAAATGTTTAGTTTTTATAGTTTGTGTATTTAGCTTGAGGACAAGCAAAGGTTTAAGTTTGGGGGTATTTGATGAGTGTATTTTATATACACAAATTGGGTACATTTAGCCTTAATAATTTGTAAGTCTTTAGCTAATTCGTTTGGTTTTATGTGTTTTCATCTTATTATTGTGTAATATAGTTTTGTATTACTTTTATATGTTTTTCTGTGCTTTTATGTGCTTTTACTTTGTTTTGTAGGAATTGAAATAAAGGCCCCTTGGATCGTTGCGTTTTTGGCTTGAATCTAGCATTTCCGCTGCTTGTTTCTCAATTTGACCCATGATGCAATCTGAATCTCTCAAAACTCAAAGAACAAAAGTTGTATATTTGGATCTTAGCTTTCCAGAACTTCCGGAATCATCCAATTTGAAGTTCGTATGAGAGAGTTATGGTCATTTTACCATCGGATTTTGTATGAATTTTACATAGTAGCTTCTTCCAGGACAATTTGATCCTTTCTCCGGCCATTATCTCGTCGAACTCCAGTTATGGAAGTTGTAGAGCTACTTCTTAGCTTTTCATAGCCTCCTTAATCGCCTTAATCCGAGTTCGGACGAAGACGTTATGACCATTTTACCAACAGACGTCGAAACTGTCTCGCGGTACAGAACACCGTCGGGGCGAGATCGTCGCCGGGGCGACGGAATTCAGGCCAATTTGGTCGCTGGGGCGAGAGACACTTCTGATTCAGTGATTTTTTTGGTCCAAAACTCGGGAAATGCTAGGGTTTGGGAGACCCAACTGATATAACACCAAAGTGGCGGCTGGAACTTCATTCTAACATATACCCACTCATTCTAACACCATCTAACATCAAATCTAGAGAGAGGAAGCTACCAAATACATCAAATTAGAGGGCTAAAGTGCTAAAATCAAGCTATATCAAGCAAGGCCATGGAGCTAAAACATGAAGATTGCAAAACCATGGAAGGGGGAAAGTTAGAAATCATCATCCACCAAGCAAACAACATATGAATATCTTCAAATTGGGTTTTATCATCTCTACTTTCCCTTTGATTTTGTATTTCAACATGATGTATAAATTGAATATGATGTTATTTGTAGTTACCATGAACTAGAACTAATTTTCTAAGATTTCAATGGAACCCAATACATAGTTTGAATTGAATGCTCTCTCTTGGATGTTGGTTAATTATTTGTGATTGGATATCATAATTTGTGCTTTATATATTAATTACCTAGCTAGTAATTACCTTGGGAACTTATATGGAATTGAGAGAGGAAGTATAGGTTGAGACCTTGTTATGATATCATGTGAAAATTAGATATTCCTATGGGTAATTTATGAAATTAAGTGACGTGTGTTTTATTTATTACCCTCATGAATGGATAATTTGATTGTATTTAGGATAGACATATACCTAAATACCACATGTATCCTTTGGAGAATCCATGCTTAATGATTTCTATTGTGAAAGTTGATAATTGATAGGGTGATTAATGAGATTTGGTGACACGTGTCTTATTAATTATTCTTGATATTGGATTCTTGGTAGTGTGTAGAATAGAGATGTCTATACACCGCATTGGGAAATATGTATTTGACCATCGAGAGAGGCTTAGACATACTAGTGATTTCTCGGATAACAATTCTTGTGATTTAACTAGTTGAAAAGAGAGAGTTAGGACATTCAAATGAAGTGTTGGGGGAAATTGCAATCTTAGACTTGTTATTATTTGATTTCATTATATTAAAGCTTTCCATAGTTCTTTGATTATTTGTTATCTTCATTAATGCAAAACAACAAAAACAATTATCGTTTGTTTAAATAAGATTAAGATGATAAAAGGTTAATACTTGGAAAAGACTAGTAACAATTCCTCGTGGGATCGATACTCTACTTACTCTTTATTACTTGTTGACCGCGTATACTTGCGCGTATTTGTCATTATATAAATCGGACAACAACTATATGCGTTCTTAAATTAGAATATATTATCCAACCGGTATTCCCCCATTTTTTTCGAGGTTGTTCACCTCATACTTAGCATAAGACTCCGCACCAAAATAATTTGGTTCGGGATAAATTCTCAAAGAGATTACTTGAATTTTCATAAACATTTGCCTAGCTAAATTAATTAGCTTAGACATATACCAATAATTCGAATATCAATCGAAACATTTGTCTAGCCACTTAAATTGGCATTGACTTTTCTTTAACTGGTCCAAAATTTTGAAAATCATTTTATGACATCATGATACCGCACTGTATTTACAGTCCGTTGAGAATTCCGTCATTTTGTGACTTTGTCATACTACATCATACCGTAGTGAGCTGACGATCCTTAGATCACATGCAACACTAGGTTAATCTGCATTGATGACTCCACCATCTGTCATTCTACACCAGGTTACATGATGCATTGATGACTATTTATAAATACATTTTGATATTTTAAATCATTTTTGTCTAGCCGAAACAAATAGCGTAGACTCTTCTTTAAACAGTTCCAAACAAAAAAAATTATTTTTGGTGTTATCATGTCGCAACAGGTAACGATGCGTTAGTGGTTCGAAGCCCACTTCTACACACTCGTCACTCTGTTTTGAGGATAACAAAAATTTCATTTTTATTTTTAAAGGCACATTAGTGCGAATTTAGCTTGATGTCAAAAATTTCGAAATCTAGCATAGCTAGATGATTTAGAATACTTATGCCTCCACCATCAACTTTAATTTCTCTACTGATCCATCGCTTAATAATTCTATCTATTTCTATCATTCTTAAAGCTTACTATACTAAAAATCCTCAGTTCTTCATCCACAACCTTTCTATACTCCAGTATAGTTCATCAAACATACCACACATTATGAGTTCAGGAACTTACCACAATCATATGGGTTTAGGAACTTATCCTAGTCAGACCAAAATCGTCCATTCGCTGAGGGGTTCCACCATACGATTATGAGTCACGAACTTACCATACGTATGAGTTTAAAGAACTCGCACCTAATCTTAATATTCTCTAACTATCAAATATAAATATGAGAAAAGAATCACATTCTCGTCATACGTATATCGATAGCGCGACACCAATATTTCAATGATTATCAATATAGGAAGCTAAGTGGTTGTCAAACCAAACACAATCCCCTGCCCATACAAGGAATTGGTCAACTCGGCCACTAATCAATATAGGAAGCTAAGCGGTTGTTACACCAAGCACAAATTCCCCACCCATATAAGGAATTGTTCAACTCAACCACTATATCGATATAGGAAGTGTAGACACCCAAATTTTGCGTTTCCTTCTACTAACCGTGACAGGAGGGCGAAATCGTCAATTGAACCAGCTTGCGGGAGCAAAGGAGCGGGCACAAGGGCGAGCGCCCGGCACCGCCGCAATGTTTTGGGCAACCCAAGTTTACGTGACAATAAAGCCGTCCGAAGCAGGCACTTCCAAATGAGGTGGCATGTCTCCCGGAAATTCCCGGACTGCAGAATACGAGCCTGTCAACGAAAACCGACGTTGCGGCACGAAAATCGAGGCGTGGCACGAAAATCGAGAAAGTCAAGCCCGCCAGCCGCGGATAGATCTGCGGCCAAGTGGGTGCGCCAGCACGGAAAACGGGAGGAATCAGCACTACCAGCTGAGTGCGATGGGAGGCGTGCCAGCTGGCCAGCCGCAGATCCATCTGCGGCCAGCCGCAGATAGATCTGCGGCTGGCTCTGGCCAGCCTATTTAAGCCAGCTTCGGGCAGCATACAGGAGGTTCAGCAAAAAAGCAATTTGAGAAGAAGAAGGAAAACAGCAAACAGCAGCACGGAATTTGAGAGAAAAATAGTAGATTTTGCAACAAAAATAGGAAGAAAAGATGAGGAAAAAGAGAGAAATTTTACTCCTTTAATTTTGATTGTATCAAATATATTTCTCATCCTATTCAAATACCAAGACTTCATCCTTTTTGAGATCATTTTGCAAGGTAAAAATTCCTTTTGTTATAACAATTCCTATCATCTTATTTGCTTAGATGGGATGTAGTTTTCATGTATATTGTTGAACAATCATGGATTAGGGATTATTAGGAAAGGTTCCATCGGAATAAAAATTCTTCCTAATAACCCGAGGATATCCAATTGATAAAATTTCTAGCTTGTTTGTGATAATTTATTGGGTGTAATTTATCTAGATTGTCATTTCCGGATATCATGGTATATTAGATAAATCCGGGTTGGTTAGTTATGTAATATTCATTTTGTAGGCATGTATTAATCTCGTGTGAGCCTAGGAACGCGACCCCGTGGTCCAAATCCGATGATGGACGTTTTGATGTATGTGATAGATTCAAGATGCTCGTTTTGTAACATGTAACCTTTGGGCCTTAAAATGACGCCAAGGCGTGAATCGTGTTTAAGGCCCCGGAATAGTGAAATTTGTGATTGTAGGCGTTTGGGGTTTATTTTGATGGCTTACATGCCCATGAATAGCCCCGACGCGTGTTTATGCTTGATTAGATCTTGTGACACAAAATGATTTCAAAGATTAAACAATGAAGATTCTCATAAAATCGATCAAAGTAGGATATTAGAATCACGAGGTTAAAATTTGAGAAATGTTAATGAATGTCGATTCCTATCTAACGAGAAAGCTAAAGAAAAATCGTTTTTTCCAAAACATCACACAAAATGATTTTATAAATAAAATGACGTTTTACTAAACCTTGATACATAGGGCGAAAGAGATTCTAGAAATTGCCTACCATTTATGAAAGCAACGTATAAATCTCGATTCCTATTTTGATGAAGGTTTTAAAACTCTTCTTTTGCCAAAACGACACCTAATGGAAATCTTGCAGTTTTGACAATTAAAATCAAACCTTTCTCATAAAAAATAAAGCTTGTTCGTGTATACCGAAAAGACATTCCGAAGCGTTCTCAATTTAAAACACAATTTTCCCTAAAATCCAAATGATTCTTTCATACAAATTCACCACAACATTCACATAGGTACACACACACACACGCGCACCTACATACACATATTCATGAATTAAAGGATAGGAAAGCATCAAGATTGCGGTAATCGTGTTTCACGGAAGTCGAGGGGTGCCTAACACCTTCCCCTCACTTAAGCAAGCCCCCGAACTCTATGAATCTCAATTTCGCAGACCAATTAATTCGGAGTCACATATGAGCCAGCGATTTATAAAACACGAAAATTCGGATGAGTTGGTACATCCATTTCAAACATACCAACTGGCGACTCTGGTTAATTGGCTCATCACAAAACACGATCTTTCAAAACCCCGTCGACATCAATGCCGACCTTTTCCAGAAATCATTAAATCAAAAGGCTAAAATTTGGAAAAGGACTAACGGAGACCAAAGGAGAACGAGAAAACCCGGCGTCGACAGCTGGCGACTCTGCTGGGGACATTAGAGGGCTTAAGCCGCGTTCAAATCTTGATGCTGTCCTATCCTTTAAAATTCATAAAAAGTGTGTGGTATGTGCGATATTTTGACTTTTGTTGTGTGAATGTGTGCTTTTGTCCAATGAATGAATGATTGAATGGCGTTGATTTACCTTAAAGTAATCATTTGCATACGGTGAGGACGATGAATGTGAATGTATGTTGAGAGAGTACCTCCTCCTGAGGCGAACCTGTCGGTTGCTTATTACTGGACTCGAAGGGGCTGCTCCCCGGAGATGGCTCAGGAAACGCACCACCCAAATCCGCTCCAATCGAAAGGGCTCAAACGAGTAGATTGCGAAGATTTGGGGACCTTCATGCCGAAAAGCCCGTGAGAGTAACCCTAGGATAGGTCATCCTCAGATCAACCCAACGCAGGAAAAGTCTCTTCATGCCCTTTTACGTTTATATGTCTAAATGTCATGATCTCATTCAATATTCATATATCCCTTTTCTGTATCAAAAGAGATTACTAACCGCTGTGAATTGCAGGGAATAGTTGGGGGAGCATAATAAAGCATGTTTGGCATTGGTTATGGCGCTAAAGGACTACTAAACTTTCTGTTTTTACAGGGAAAGATTAAAAAACCCAAAAAAAAAAGCACACAAAATTTTTTACAGTTTTAGCATGCATCCATGTTTTCATTTCCCCGGGACTAAACTTCGAACCGTTGTCTCTGTAGGATTGCTCCTCAAACTCGTTCGCAGTCTAAGAAAGCCCAAAATTCTACATCTGAAATGGCTGATATTCCTAATCATAAGTTCCATATCTCGGGAAGAGTTTGATGATTTTAAAAAGACAGATGATGGAAATGGCCACGATGCTAAAAGAACAGTTCTTAATCAGACAGGATCCGGTAAACCAGGGATCGCATAATATTCCACCACCAGGGGATGATCAGAATCCTCCTAAAAGTGGTACAAACTTGCTTAAAGAGGACCAACCCCGACTCAAGGACGAGCCAGTCATCCCAAGGCCCGTTCCCATACCTAGCAGGACAGTGATTACTATCCCCGAGGAGGGGGACAATGACGACCTTCGGAGAAAAATAAAACACATGGAGGAAACCATTCAATCTCTAAAGGGCATAGGCTCCCTGGGCAGGGTTAATTACTCAGATCTGTGTGTTTTCTCCCCCCGGGGCCAGATATCCAGAAAAGTTCAAAGTTCCCGAGTTTGAAAAATACAATGGAAAGGGAGACCCCTATACACACTTGAAAATCTACATTGGAGAACTCGGGTCTTATGCCGAAGACGAGGGGTTAAGAATGCAGCTATTTCAGAAAAGCTTAACAGGGGAGGCAAGAATATGGTATGCCCGCCTCGACAACGCCCGAATCCACAACTGGGAGGAATTGGCCCATACTTTCTTAACCCAATACAGCTTTCAGGCCCAGATGGCTCTTGACAGGTACCAAATGACAAAGGTTAAAAAACAGCCTAGGGAATCCTTTAGGGAATATGCGCAAAGATGGAGGGGCATGGCTGCCCAGGTAACTCCCCCGATGAGCGAATCAGAGATGGTAATGACCTTTGTAGACATTCAGGAGGCACCGTATTATGAGAGGGTCATCTCGGGGATTGGAAGACCTTTTGCGGAAATGATTAAACATGGAGAGATGGTTGACATGGGGTTGAAATCGGGTAAAATCCGGGATCTTACTGCTTTAGAAACTGCTGCCGAGCAAATACAGAATGGAAACTATGGCAGCACTTCCCGGAGAGTCCAAAAGAGGAAGGAAGAGGATGTCTCCCTCATCCTACAAGGGTCGTCCAGTAAAACAGAAAGCCATCTTCCGGTACAGGCACAGAGGGGAGGGCCACCCCGACAGCCCAATTTCTCAGATCAAAGAGCAGAGGGGCGAAGAAGATATGAGGCCTCGCAAAACCGAGTATTCACCCCGCTCGGGGAGCCGCTTGAACGAGTATTAGCGGTATTAGTAGCCCAAAAGAAGATTGTTGGTTTGGCACCCCCGAGTGACCCAAGGGGTAGAAGGTTTGACCCGAGCAAGCGGTGTGCATACCACTCCAGTTCCCCTGGCCATGATACACAGGATTGCTGGACGTTAAAGCATCGAATCCAAAACCTGATTGACAGTGGAGAGATTGTGGTGGAACAGCCGGATTCCCCGAATGTTAAGGCAAATCCCCTGCCAAGACATGATGGAGGGGGAGTCAATGCGACGGAGGCAAGTGAGGCGGGGGAGCCGCCAAGGTTGAACTATGTGCAGAAAGTTGAGGAGATGATAAATGTGATACATGACCATGGGAGTGCGAGGGTAACGCCCATCAAGTTGATAGGGGTAAGTACGAATAACATAGAGGGACCTATCAAGTTGACAGCTCCGAGGCCCATCATTTTTGCTGCAAGGCCACAACTCCCTATCAGTAGTCTGAGGACTGTACCCTGGAATTACGGGGGAATACCCGAGGAAGCGGCCAGTTGTGCTTCCGTGACGACCAAGGGGAACCCCCTATATCTTCCCGGGCGAGTCCTTGAGAGCCAAAAGAGAAAAAATGAAGAGGTTTCCGAGGAAAGAGCCATAGAGTTTTTGAAAAGGATGGATCACCCGGAAATGAGGGGGATCCAGATTTTAAATGAGGAATCAACCCTAACATCAGTCATGGACTTGGTGTTGTCATCCAGTGAGCATTGCAAAACCATGATGAAGGTTCTGGAGGAGGCATTTGTGTCCAAAGAAATTAGTGAGGAGGGTTTCGGCCAGCTGATAGGCCACTTATTGGAAACCGATGCAATATCCTTTACGGATGAGGACATTCCCAAAGAGGGAAGGGGGCACCGAAAACCGCTACACATCGCGGTAATCTCCTCAGGATATGTCATGAATGGGGTGCTGATCGACGGGGGATCGGCATTGAATTTATGTCCTCTCAGCACGCTGAAGAAAATGAACATCAGTCTCAAGCGCCTACGGGCCAGTCATGTGGTGGTTCGGGCTTTTGACGGATCCCGGAGGGATACCATCGGAGAGATAGAATTGCCAGTGGAGATAGGGCCCTGTACTTTTGATATATCCTTCCAAGTCCTAGATATTACGGCAAGCTACAACCTGCTGTTAGGGAGGCCGTGGATACACATGGCCGGGGCAGTTCCCTCCACGCTCCACCAACAAATCAAGTTGATCATCGATGGGAATCTGGTAACAATCTCGGCCGAATGTGATGACCCTTCTCCTCCCAGGAGTGGCCTACCAGTAATCAATGTGGATGAGTCAGCGGCGCCTGCCAGCTTTCAAGCACTAGAGATTAGCACTCCCCATTATAGATGCCTGGGAGCTCCAGCTGTGAAACCAAGGGTCTCTCCGGAACTCACCTTTGTGGCAAAGGAAATGATTAAAATGAACTTCCAACCTGGACAGGGACTAGGGAAAAGCAGTCAGGGAATCACCAAACCCATCCACCTACCACAGCAGATAGGCAAAGCAGGATTGGGATACCATGTGGGCGCAGTGCGGGGACACCGTCAGGGTGCGACTCCGATTCGACTAGTTGGCAGTCCCGCGACCAAAGCCGACAATGAGCAGGGGATCAGCGGACCTGTGATTGGGGCAGGGAATGAAGAGTTAACCCCCACACATAGTGAGTCGGCCCGGAGGGAAAGTTTCTTGCGGGAGGTCGCAAAAGAATTTGAAACCAAATGCTATATCCCCGGACAATCAACAAGCAGTAAGGAGGGGACGAATGTTATCACACCACCGGGAGCCCAACAAGTTGTGCCTGTCATCGATTGGGCAGGACTGATTATTCCTGGAGAGGGTATGGAGGAGAACTCAGGCGACGTATCCGTAATCATCGGGGAGGTGTCCGATGTGAGGACCTCTTTCATCCAGCGCATTTCAGCTGACCTGACCATCGACAATTGGACCCAGAAACCAGTGATATCCAAACAGGGGTAAAGCTCGACGTCAGGGTGGTTGACCCCAGATGATGGGGGAATGAAGAAGTTTTATTTTGTTGTGGTTTTATTTCTGCATAATTGTGTCGTTTCTTCGTGTTATTTGAAATTGCGATCGTCGTGAAAAATGACTTATATATGACAAGTATTTTGTTTTATGTCAGGTGTACCAATTTGAGTATTCCTTGCCTAACAAACGATCTTTCAAATTTGAATGGTGATTATGATTTTGACATTGAGCTGGATTTCGATTTAATGGGCATTGAACAAGACGAGACAGATTACGACGACGCACCTGACGAGATCAAAGGATGGGTCGAGGATAAACCCAAACCCAACTTGGACCAAACCATCACCGTTGATATTGGAACCCCTGACAAGCCAAAGGAACTCAAGATAGGGACGGACCTCACCCCCAGCCAGAAAGCAGAAATAATTGAGTTACTAAGCCAATATGAGGATGTCTTTGCGTGGTCGCACGAGGATATGATCGGATTGTCCACCGACATTGTGGTGCACCGGTTACCCATCAAGGAGGGTTTCAGGCCTGTCAAGCAGAAACTAAGGAAGTTGAAACCTGAGTGGAGCTTAAAAGTGAAGGAAGAGATCATCAAGCAGTTCAGGGCGGGAATCATTATGGTGTCCACTTACCCGGAATGGCTATCCAATGTGGTCCCAGTGGCTAAACCTGGAGGAAAGGTGAGGGTATGCGTGGACTACAGAGATCTAAACAAGGCCAGTCTCAAGGACAACTTCCCGGTGCCTTTCATACACATCCTGGTGGATAACACAGCCCAGTACGAAATGTACTCTTTTGTGGATTGCTTCGCAGGATATCATCAGATAATGGTGGCGGAGGAAGATCGGGAAAAAACCGCATTCATCACCCCCTGGGGCACTTTCTGCTATAGACGACTGGCTTTTGGCCTCACAAACGCGGGGGCTACTTATCAGAGAGCCATGATGGCCTTGTTCCACGATATGATGCATAAGGAGATAGAGGTCTACGTGGACGACATTATTGTGAAATCGAAGGTAGAGTCCGATCATATAACTCATCTCAAAAAGCTATTCGATCGGCTCAGGAAGTATAATTTGAAACTCAATCCAGCCAAGTGTGCTTTCGGAGTACAATCGGGCAAGCTCTTGGGTTTCCTGGTTAGTGATCGGGGCATTGAGTTGGACCCAGCAAAGATTAAGGCCATTGTGGATATGCCAGCACCTCGCACAGAGAAGGAGATAAGGGGATTCCTGGGGAGAATAAACTTCATCAGCCGTTTTATATCTCACTTGACGACTACATGTGAGCCGATTTTTAAATTGTTAAGAAAGGGTGCTTCCCAAGAATGGAATGAGCAGTGTCAGAGGGCTTTTCAGATCATTAAGAAACAACTGACGGAGGCACCAGTGCTGGTACCCCCGAAGGATGGGATCCCTTTGTTTATGTATATATCCGTCAACACCATCGCGATGGGATGTATGTTGGGACAGAAAAATGAGGCGGGTAAAGAGCAGGCCATCTATTACCTCAGCAAAAGATTTAGCCAATGTGAGCAGAATTACACTCCCATCGAGAAGACTTGTTGTGCTCTGGCCTGGGCCGCGGGGAGATTACAACACTACCTCCATGGGCATACAACGTACCTGATATCAAGAATGGATCCCCTAAAATATATTTTTGAAAGGCCCATGCTGAATTGTCGATTATCCAGATGGCAGTTAATCTTACAACAGTTTGACATGGTGTACGTGACCCAGAAGGCCATGAAAGGGCAGGGAATTGCAGATCAGTTGGCAGAAACCCCGTCCGGAGGGACGGAGCCTTTAGAAACTCCTCTTCCGGGCGAGGATATATTTTGGGTATCGCACGAAAAATGTGATGACGAGGGACAATTCTGGAAGCTGTATTTTGATGGTGCCATGAATGCCGAGGGGGCAGGAGCCGGAGCGGTCCTAGTCTCTATCACCGGAGAACAATACCCCGTGGCCACTAAACTTCGTTTCAGCAATTCGAACAACACCGCTGAATACGAGGGGTGTATCTTGGGACTCCGATTGGCCCGTGATATGGGAGTGAAAAGACTAGCGGTGTTCGGGGATTCAGAATTGGTAATCAGACAAGCAATCGGGGTATACAACACTAAGGAGCTTCGGTTACTTCCATACCATCGTTGTGTCACCCAGCTTATGCAAGAGTTCGAAGATATCGCCTTCCGCCATATTCCTCGGGGACGAAATGACTTTGCCGATGCATTGGCGACTTTGGCTTCCTTAATCCACGTGATCAAGAGTAGGGACAGTCCACAGATTGAGATCACCGTACAGAATGCCCCGGCATATGAGGAAAATGTGGCAGTGTTATCAAACGAGGTGGTGTTGACGAGGCAGCCCTGGTATCATGACATAAGGGAATATCTGCGAGACAGATCCCTTCCCGATCAGGCAAATCGGACTGAAAGGATGAGAATTCAAAAGATGGCGATGAAGTTTTACCTGAGTGGCGATTCACTTTACAAAAGGGATGCTGGGTTGGGACTGTTGCAGTGCGTAGATGAAACACAGGCCCGAAAGATTATGAATGAAATACATGGTGGAGTGTGTGGGCCCCATATGAGTGGACCGATGCTTGCCAAAAAGATTTTGAGGACAGGGCATTATTGGTTGACGCTGAGGGCCGATTGCGATGATCATGTCAAACGGTGTTATCAATGCCAGGCGCACGGTAATGTGATCCATACACCTCCCAATGAACTGCACTGTATGACCTCCCCATGGCCATTTTCAATGTGGGGAATGGATGTAATCGGACCAATAGAGCCCAAAGCGAGCAACGGGCACCGGTTCATTTTCGTCATGATCGATTATTTCACCAAATGGGTAGAGGCAGCGTCTTTCCCTAAAGTAACTCAGGAGGTCATCGTCAGCTTCATCAGGAATAATGTCATTTGCCGATATGGGCAACCTGAGGTTGTGGTCTCCGACAATGCCAAGAATTTAAACAACGCCCTCATGAAAGGACTGTGTGACCAGTTCAAGATTAAGCACCTCAATTCCGTCATTTACCGTCCCAAAATGAATGGGGCAGTGGAGGCGGCCAATAAGAACATCAAGAAGATCATGGCGAAAATGTCTGCTAATCATCGGGGATGGCCGGATCTGTTACCCCTCACCCTGCTGGCATACCGAACATCCACGCGTACTTCTACGGGAGCAACCCCTTACGCCTTGGTATATGGAATGGAGGCTGTCCTGCCAGTTGAAGTTGAGATGGCGTCCCTCAGAATAGTGATCGATGCTCAGATAAGCGAGGAGGATTGGATGCAAAGTCGATACGACCAATTGGCCCTAATTGATGAAAGGAGGGTGGCTGCTGTTTGGCACGGCCAGCTATATCAACAGAGGATCTCCCGATCATATGACAAAAGGATCAGACCTCGGAAATTCAAGGAGAATGACCTGGTGCTAAAGAGAATCATGTCTTGTCAGGACGAAGCCAGGGGGAAGTTTGCCCCGAATTGGGAAGGACCATTCGTGATTAAGAAAGTGCTGTCCGGAGGAGCCCTCATATTGCAAGAAATGGATGGTGAGGTATTTCCACAACCCCTCAATGCTGACTCGGTGAAGCGGTTCTACGCTTAAATCATCAGTTCTTTTTTTCCTTCGAGAGCGAACTACGTAGGACCTGATCTCCCAACTTGTGGGGGTACGTAGGCAGCCATCATGGCGCGGTCCGATCCTTTAAAAATAATCCTTTCCCCAACCAAAACCAATTTTCGATAGCCCGATAAAACCTTCCTACACCCTCAAAACCTTCCCGAAACCAACTGCCTAACCAGTTTCATCCCAGAATACATACCCTGATCCAACCCAAACAGTTATCCAAAATCTGAGATTCAATCCGACGAAATCAAAAGGTGTGCGGCAATATCTGTCAAATCTCCATCAAGTCTTGAGGAAAGAAAGAAGGCGAAATGTCAAAATCATGGTCAGTTGGATAAAATGATGATCCAATGGAGGGCAATGATACGACAAAAGGGGAAAATGACTAAATTTAAATGCATGTCTATATATATATAAGTCGTTTTATTACAAGATTTATCTTTCAATAACTGATGAAACCAACATAGTCTATGCAGGAAATAAAATAATCTACAAATCTGAAACTAGCCGAAGCAGGATGGACAGGGTGGTGGATAGATCTGAAGCATCAGCATCTCCTGCAATCTGCTGCCCCATCATATCAATACGATCCAGTAAAGCAGTAGCTCGGCTGACAGTCCCAAAATGAGCATCTACCACTGCCCTGGTCTGAAATACAATGGCCTCTCTATCAGCAATGGCAGCATCTCTAGCCCGAATGGCCTCATCTCTCTCGGCAAGGGCGGCATCCCTCTCGGCTTCAGTAGTAATCAGGGCCAGGAGGAGTCGGGAATCCTCAGCGACCCGAGTCGGGGCAGAATCGACTGAAATGGAGTGGTCTGTGGTATCTTCTGTGAAAATCACTCCAGAGTCATCAAAGGCCCCAGTCCGACTCAAACTAGCCGAATCCAGGTCTCCACGCAACCACTGTACGTAGGCAAATGTCTGGATATGACAGCTCGCACTATATTCGGCAAAGATCCTGCGATCCCAAAGCTCGTATACCTGCAATAGATCCCTCTCTGTACAGGATGATATAAGGAATCGGTATGCGGCTGCACCCGCAAAGGGGTGTAAATCCTGTGTCTGATCAAACTGCCCCATAACCGCCAGGGGATGATAGGTCGTCACGCCCCTTAACCCAGCAATGGGAATGAAATCCATGCCAGGCACATGAGTCAAGAAGCTCATGAAGGAGCAATAGCCCGAGTAAACCAATAGATGAAAGGGGTCCTCAATGATAGACAAAAATAATGTCCAGGAGGCCACATCAGTACAACGCGCAGGACGAAGCGAAAACTGCGTGGTTATGTCATGGCTGAAGCAAAACCCTTGGCGACGGAAATGGCCGATGGGACTAAGATGACTCATGAACCACATGTACAATAAGGTCGAACTCCCTCTGAAGAATCTCCCTCGGAAGGACTGGCAATATGTGGCCGACATATAGGTATCCGCCAATACCATGGGGAGAATGGTGTGATCCTCCTGAAGGGCCCGAACGGCCGCAACAATCCGCATGTCCAAATGATCGGATCCTGCAGGCAAATACAAAACTGAGATGACACAGGCCATCAGAACGCCCACTCTCAAGGCATCCCAGCGCTCCTCAGACACGGAAAAATCACCGAGGAAAAGACGGAAACTGTCAGGTGAGCCGAATCGGTCAATCAAGAATTGAAGAGGAACCATATGGTCTGATGTGATTACCGGTAATAAGACAGCCCTCCGCAAACCGGTGAAAGTCAAGAATTGACGGCGCATGGAACCAACAGTAACCCTAGCACAGGGACCATCCAAGGGCAAGCCGGTGAAGCGAGCATACTCCTCAAGGGTGGGGGTCAGCTCTACTGTCCCAAACCTAAACACCTGACGGGCAGGGGCCCAATAGCTCAGAAGACCATCCACAAAGCCCGCTGGCACCCGGAGGGTTAATAAGGACCAAGAATGTCCCAAGAGACCATCTACGATAACCCTATCTGCTGGCGATAGACTGTCCAACCAGCGGAAGAGGCTGCCAACCAACCCTGTGGGAGGAGTGGAATCCAAACGAACCACGGCATCTGAGGACGACATCTGTGAAAAAATAGTATCAAAAAAGACTGTACAGGGGTCATTCTCTACCCATAAATAAAAAGCATGCATCATACAGTTAACAATGAAACAGGTGAATCCCATAAAATGAAAAAGAAAACTGTGCATAAATAAATAAATGAGTTCAGTACATAGTGCATAAATGAAAAAGAGATCTAAGCAGGTGCCGATACAAAAGGGCCCTATCCTATCCTGGTCTAAATAAAGTCAGTATCGTCTACGAAAGCAGGATCCTCGAACTGATCCCCTGGAGTCGTCAAGCTCGGAGGACCAAAGTTCATATCAGGGATGTAGGGATGCGCTGTGGCATCAGATGAACTCGGGCCTGCATCATAACCTGCACCGTCAGGATCGTAGGTGTAAGCCTCCTCCGGGGCCCGGCCCAACCCCCGAATAAACAGCGACAACTGATCTACCTGACGGGTCAATGAGGCGATCTGCTCAGCGTGGGTAGGGGTCCGAACACAGGCAGCCCAATCAGTCATCGTCACCGAGCCTGGAACCATATCTCCAAGGAAGAAAGTGGCCCGAGTCTGAGGACCGATGGTACGGGGCACCCACCATGTGCGGAATGCATCACTCGTAGTGGGACCTGTGGAAAGCATCCGACCATCCTCCCCGGCAAGCATGATCTCTGAAGGCTGAGAATCCAGCGGCCAGAAAGTAGTGAAAGAAAAGGAGTGCGGGATGCGGATCTCCCCGGTGACGCATCTGAATGCGCGCTCTCCCAGATACATCACCCAGCCTCCAACACTCTGCAAAGTGAGGCGACGGGTAGAAAGCTCGAACTCCGGGCCGGAAGGATGCCCGTCAGCAAACCCCACAGTCAGATGCTCGGAGAGGTAGGGAATCCAGACGACGTCGGCAGCCGTGATCAACTCCAGCTGAATACGACAATGTGCAAAGCTGCCCGACACGGGGACCTCCTCCAGAGTACTGTGATGCCATCGCCGACCCCGAGGATAAGTGTCCGGGCCCAGAGTAGTGATAGGCCTCAGACATGGCAGCCGCTCGTAAGCCCAGAACTGTGAATAGAAACAAGACAGGGCATGAGTCACTATCAAATACAGAAAAGAGATGAAAGGAAAAGAAATACAGTAAGAGAGAGGAGGAGGGGACTCACCAACAAAAAATGGTAGAAGCCGAGCCAGGCATCAGTCTGTCCCTCTGAGCGTAGACGCATGCCGTGGAGGAAATAGGCAAAGGTGAATGACCCCCAGTCATAATCACCGATGCGGTCCACATCTCTGACCGCTCCTACGACGCTGAAATGAATGGTGGAGGAGTTGTTCCCCAGAAAACAACCCCTCATGATGGTCAGGAACAGGCGTCGTAGCAGAATGTCCCTGGTGCCCTGATCCGCGGGAATGGGCAGTGCGTACAGACCCCCGACTGCATCGACTGCCAAGGCACCAGATCGGATACTGCGGGCCTTAAAAACCCGGTCCTCAGCAGCGAAGCCCAGCAAAGCTCGAACCTCCACAGGAGTGATATCAAGATCCAAGGGGACGCGGGACCCGGTAAACTCAATGCCGGTAATGTACCTCCAGTCCCATGGGGTCAACACGACCTCGCAGTCGAGGAGATGAAGAGACTGCGTCTGGTGGAACCATCGCTCGGATAAAGCCCTCATGTAACCCCAGGGGCACTGGCGGGGGATGATAGTGAAGAAATGTCGAAAGCCCCAAGAGTCCACCGTCGCCCGATAATCAATGTGCAGGGCCGCGTAAAGGGAGTAGATGTTGAACCAGTTGCCCCTCGGCTGGGTAAACTCGGGTACCTGGGGCAATCACCAAGGGGTCAATCCGGATAAAAGGGGAATGGAGAAATTGAGAGTGAAATCAGAATAGAGCTGAAATATACCTCGTTAGCCACGAGAGATGCTGAGGGGTGACGACTGAGATCCCGAACCAAAAGATCGGGTATCTGCACAGAGGCGCCAGAAGGAGCCTGATGAGTAGATGGAGCCGGTGTGCTGGAGGATGGCCCCTCTGCCGCGACCTCCGGAGGGACAGCCTCCTCAACGTCCGGATGACCAGGACGAATAACAGCCTCCGTCAAACGACGAGCCTGACGGGTCCGAGGAGGAACAGGAGTGGGTGCAGCCCTACGACGGCGAACACCCGAAGTCCGAGAAGCGGAGGAGCTACTGGGCGCATCACGATCCATAGCTGGAATAGAACGGGCGAAAAAGAAGGTCAGTTTCCTTTTAAAATTATGTAATGAACGTTCTAAATTTCTAGCCTCATCATATGATTAATGCAACATGATGCATGTCAAAAAAAAAAAAAAAAAAAAAAAAAAAAAAAACGGCAGAGTTCCGTTTGTAAATTGAACATCCCAGGCATAAGCCAAACGTGTTTTCCATCAATCAAAGCCTCAAACAGATTTAAATTGCATTCATATATGTAATTACGGCATGTAATGCATGATTTTATTGCAGAAAAGGAATAACAATATGTGGGACCGCCTCATGAACATAAAATAGGACTCACATAGTTGATACATAGCATGTATATATGATGGTACATTACAATTGTAAAGCATACATTTTATCTCTAAACATGCAAATAGTCAAATGTATAGCAAAACATTGATGAAATTGAAAAGTGACAGGTCAAAGTGTTACCTGTAGCGTGTAGATCAATCCTACCGGAACAGTTTTTGCAGGAAAGTTGAAAAAAATCGACAAAAAGCCCTTGCGAACAAGAAAAATCGAGAGAATCTCTTTGGATTACAAGTTGAAAGTGACAGATCTGGAGGAGCCGCGTTGGATTTAAGGCCCGATCATGGCCGCAGATGTATCTGCGGCTGGCCGCAGATCCATCTGCGGCTGGCCCTGGTGGGTCCCACCTTGCTCCCTTGCAGCCATTTGACGTGTTGAAGTGAAAAGTTTACGAGATGGGTGACCGGCGACGATACCCGGCCCCGACATGACGATCGACCGGCGACGATAACCGGCGATCACGAGATGGATGACCGGCGACGATAACCGGCTCCGACAAGATAACCGACCGGCGACGATAACCGGAGGTTACGAGATGGGTGACCGGCGACGATACCCGGCCCCGACATGACGATCGACCGGCGACGATAACCGGCGATCACGAGATGGATGACCGGCGACGATAACCGGCTCCGACAAGATAACCGACCGGCGACGATAACCGGAGGTTACGAGATGGGTGACCGGCGACGATACCCGGCCCCGACATGACGATCGACCGGCGACGATAACCGGCGATCACGAGATGGATGACCGGCGACGATAACCGGCTCCGACAGATAACCAACCGGCGACGATAACCGGGGGTTACGAGATGGGTGACCGGCGACGATACCCGGCCCCGACATGACGATCGACCGGCGACGATAACCGGCGATCACGAGATGGATGACCGGCGACGATAACCGGCTCCGACAAGATAACCGACCGGCGACGATAACCGGAGGTTACGAGATGGGTGACCGGCGACGATACCCGGCCCCGACATGACGATCGACCGGCGACGATAACCGGCGATCACGAGATGGATGACCGGCGACGATACCCGGCTCCGACAAGATAACCGACCGGCGACGATAACCGGAGGTTACGAGATGGGTGACCGGCGACGATACCCGGCCCCGACATGACGATCGACCGGCGACGATAACCGGCGATCACGAGATGGATGTCCGGCGACGATAACCGGCTCCGACAGATAACCAACCGGCGACGATAACCGGGGGTTACGAGATGGGTGACCGGCGACGATACCCGGCCCCGACATGACGATCGATCGGCGACGATAACCGGCGATCACGAGATGGATGTCCGGCGACGATAACCGGCTCCGACAAGATAACCGACCGGCGACGATAACCGGGGGTTACGCGATGGGTGACCGGCGACGATACCCGGCCCCGAACGAGACGACAGATTGAAGGAGTGAACCCAAAGACTAACGAACACGGTCAAGGGGTTGATACATTGACACTCTTACGAATGTCTTGCATGCATTGCATCTTATGTTGCATCATAAGCTATATGTGTGAGGCATCATGTATGCACTGTCATTCTTACACACTGTCATTCATGCATCGAGTGTCTATTCTTTATCCTGTTCATTTCATTTATCATTTCATAAACATGATAAAGAGGGGCAGCTGTAGACACCCAAATTTTGCGTTTCCTTCTACTAACCGTGACAGGAGGGCGAAATCGTCAATTGAACCAGCTTGCGGGAGCAAAGGAGCGGGCACAAGGGCGATGCGCCCGGCACCGCCGCAATGTTTTGGGCAACCCAAGTTTACGTGACAATAAAGCCGTCCGAAGCAGGCACTTCCAAATGAGGTGGCATGTCTCCCGGAAATTCCCGGACTGCAGAATACGAGCCTGTCAACGAAAACCGACGTTGCGGCACGAAAATCGAGGCGTGGCACGAAAATCGAGAAAGTCAAGCCCGCCAGCCGCGGATAGATCTGCGGCCAAGTGGGTGCGCCAGCACGAAAACCGGGAAATCAGCACTACCAGCTGAGTGCGATGGGAGGCGTGCCAGCTGGCCAGCCGCAGATCCATCTGCGGCCAGCCGCAGATAGATCTGCGGCTGGCTCTGGCCAGCCTATTTAAGCCAGCTTCGGCAGCATACAGGAGGTTCAGCAAAAAAATTTGAGAAGAAGAAGGAAAACAGCAAACAGCAGCACGGAATTTGAGAGAAAAATAGTAGATTTTGCAACAAAAATAGGAAGAAAAGAGAGGAAAAAGAGAGAAATTTTACTCCTTTAATTTTGATTGTATCAAATATATTTCTCATTCCTATTCAAATACCAAGACTTCATCCTTTTTGAGATCATTTTGCAAGGTAAAAATTCCTTTTGTTATAACAATTCCTATCATCTTATTTGCTTAGATGGGATGTAGTTTTCATGTATATTGTTGAACAATCATGGATTAGGGATTATTAGGAAAGGTTCCATCGGAATAAAAATTCTTCCTAATAACCCGAGGATATCCAATTGATAAAATTTCTAGCTTGTTTGTGATAATTTATTGGGTGTAATTTATCTAGATTGTCATTTCCGGATATCATGGTATATTAGATAAATCCGGGTTGGTTAGTTATGTAATATTCATTTTGTAGGCATGTATTAATCTCGTGTGAGCCTAGGAACGCGACCCCGTGGTCCAAATCCGATGATGGACGTTTTGATGTATGTGATAGATTCAAGATGCTCGTTTTGTAACATGTAACCTTTGGGCCTTAAAATGACGCCAAGGCGTGAATCGTGTTTAAGGCCCCGGAATAGTGAAATTTGTGATTGTAGGCGTTTGGGGTTTATTTTGATGGCTTACATGCCCATGAATAGCCCCGACGCGTGTTTATGCTTGATTAGATCTTGTGACACAAAATGATTTCAAAGATTAAACAATGAAGATTCTCATAAAATCGATCAAAGTAGGATATTAGAATCACGAGGTTAAAATTTGAGAAATGTTAATGAATGTCGATTCCTAATCTAACGAGAAAGCTAAAGAAAAATCGTTTTTTCCAAAACATCACACAAAATGATTTTATAAATAAAATGACGTTTTACTAAACCTTGATACATAGGGCGAAAGAGATTCTAGAAATTGCCTACCATTTATGAAAGCAACGTATAAATCTCGATTCCTATTTTGATGAAGGTTTAAAAACTCTTTCTTTTGCCAAAACGACACCTAATGGAAATCTTGCAGTTTTGACAATTAAAATCAAACCTTTCTCATAAAAAATAAAGCTTGTTCGTGTATACCGAAAAGACATTCCGAAGCGTTCTCAATTTAAAACACAATTTTCCCTAAAAATCCAAATGATTCTTTCATACAAATTCACCACAACATTCACATAGGTACACACACACACACACGCGCACCTACATACACATATTCATGAATTAAAGGATAGGAAAGCATCAAGATTGCGGTAATCGTGTTTCACGGAAGTCGAGGGGTGCCTAACACCTTCCCCTCACTTAAGCAAGCCCCCGAACTCTATGAATCTCGATTCGCAGACCAATTAATTCGGAGTCACATATGAGCCAGCGATTTATAAAACACGAAAATTCGGATGAGTTGGTATATCCATTTCAAACATACCAACTGGCGACTCTGGTTAATTGGCTCATCACAAAACACGATCTTTCAAAACCCCGTCGACATCAATGCCGACCTTTTCCAGAAATCATTAAATCAAAAGGCTAAAATTTGGAAAAGACTAAGAGACCAAGAGAACGAGAAAACCCGGCGTCGACAGGAAGCTAAGTGGTTCTCAAACCAAGCACAAATTCCCTGCCCATACAAGGAATTGTATAACTCAACCACTAACATGAGTCCTCCATTGAAATCCCACATAATTCTAACTTTACCTTTACTCAATACGAATTTTATTTAATTCGTATATTAACATTAAGCACTCTTTTATGAGTTTACATAGTACAAATTTCATAGTACAACTTTCGTACAACAATTCTGTTATAACATTTCCAATCAATAGATTGATCATCTGGCCTTTTTATGACATCACCAGATCATGTTGTAACCTTTTCTTACAATCGTGTTATATTACGATTCTTTTCTATCTCATGATCGTTTTGCTTTACGATCTTCTTAACTTTCCCTTTAATCATATTATATTATGATTTCCTTTATGCTTTTAGTTTTATAGACTTTGTCTATTCATCATTACTCGTCCTCTTTATTATCAGAGTCAGGTAACTCCAGATTCTTATCTTTATAATTCTTTAAGATTCTTCTTTGAATCTTCTTTATCTTCTTCTAATCTTAATAATGAATTTCCTAAATTCATCTCTTAGCACTTAAACTCTATTTGAGTTTATTCCTTATCCTTATCTCAGGGGTTATAGCCTAAGGTACCCATACCTAAGGTTTATAACCTACAACTCTGATACCAAATGTAGCACCCCCAAACCCGGGTCCTTGAACCTCGGACCTGGTGCGTCACGATACATCATATTTACAACTATTGCGGAAGATATAAACATAAATTGTTTATACAATAAACTCTGCTACATATCCCAAGGTCTATAACCTTCATTTTAAAACATATTTACCTTTAGATTCATAAAAGGTTTACACAATTAACTTACATCAAATAACTAATTTAGTTATCATGCATAACACTATAATCTTGTCCTTTGCTTCTGTCTCTGTCTTTCCTCGAACATTCGTATTAATCTGAAATTTGTTATCATGATATAGCAAGGGCGAGCAACTATTTTGCCCAGCAAGTTTAAATATAAGAAAGATATATCATGATTGAAAGAAAGAATAAGCTTTTGAATTTTCAATAATATAATAATTGTGAAAGAGCATGATTCATAATCTTAATAATTGAATGACTGAATCAATAATTCTGGATGTCAATAATGACCGTGAACAATTTAACTGAACCTTAGGGTAATGAAGGTGATCAGCCTTTCATACCTGATAGACATATGCAACATGCACTATGTGCGAATCAATAATTTAAGGAGGTGGAATAATTATAAAGAATTAAACCACTAGCATGCTTGAAACATAACAGCTCAAGTTTGAGTTAAGAGGAACTTGCTCAATATAAACTTGAGTAAGGATAGAGAACTTGCATGTACCGTCGATTACTGCTACGCAATTTAACTTAATCTCTTATGAAAGACCTATCAGTTATAAGATTGATCTTTCAATTAGCATCACATATATCACCTTATAATATCACTTCTTTATCAATAAATTATCTAACATTTAACCACATAACTAAATATTAGATAACACCTTAGCACCATATGCATTCATAATTCTAAAGCTAGCACACATCGAGTCTTTAACAGTGTTCAATATAGTATACTGAGTGGTTTTCCACAAACAACCAACAAACTAGTTTCCGTCTCTACACTATTTTCACAGTGAGTGAGATCGGTTGCTAGTTCGTATATACCTCCGCTCCCTAAAGGAATTGTTTAGCCCAGCTACTATACATCAACTATTAAAGAACACGACTGTACTACTACTTTATCATAAACCTTATAACTTAACACTAAGTCTTTCATTTTATAAATTCTTCTTTATAATCCATTAAGCCTGAATACCTAATCCAACATGTTGGATTATCTAAACATACCAATCCAGCAACCTGGATTCAAACTAGCATCCAATCCAGCAACCTGGATTCAAACTAGCATCCAATCCAGCAACCTGGATTCAAACTATCCTACAATCCAGCAACCTGGATTCACTAATTCAGCAAACCATATCCACCAATTCAGCAAGCCGGATTTACTAATTTAGCAAGCCGAATACCACAATCCAGCAAGCTGGATTCAAACTGTAATGTCCAGGAAATTTTAAACTTTGTATCCAATTATTTTGATATATAAAATTCATTTTTATATATAATTTTTCGGACCTAATTGGATCCAGGTAGGTATTATTATTTAATTATATAATTACACGGTCCAATAAATTTCCTTGCGTTAAAGGGACTCACTGATGGTTCGGATAAATTAAGGAGTTAACCCTGAGAATTTATTTGCAAAAAGATTGGGAGAAATTAGTAAATAAGTTGGTTTTACTATTACGGATTTAAATAATTCGAACGGGAAATTATTATTGAAACAAATATTTTAAATAATTAGGTAAATTAATTAGTTATTTTAAATATTGGAAGCATGGTATTATTAATTTTAATAAAACAAGTTGGGCTATTTTTCTTTTATTTTAGCTGCCCAATTCCCATTTTATTTTCAGTTGGGCCGACCCAATTCCTTTACTTTCAGTCGGACCCAACCCAAGTGGACTGAGCCCAATCTTTTCCCCAGTCGGGTTGAACCCATGGTGATGGGGTAATATTATGACCGGTGAAATCAAATTGGGGATTATCAGAAACCGAGCAAATCCTAAACCCTTAAACTAGTTGAGACCAAGCCAAGCGAAATCAAACACTCAAATCAACAGTCGAGCAACGAAAGAAAACCTAAGCCCTAGCCCCTCAATCAATCAAACCAAAACCCTCAATCGATCGGTTGAAACGGACGGGTGGAGAAGGACCGGCGGCAAGACGAGGAGTGAGCTACCGACCGAGCAATCATCGTTTGGACCAAGAGTCCCAGATTTTCGGCGAGTTGACCGGTGAGGACGCGTGGCTCAAGGTCCTGCCGGCGAGTCACAGTTGGCATGATGGGGCTTGAGGTGGACCGACGTTAGCCACTCCCTCCTACCGTTGGTTTTTGACTGACCCATTCAGGTAATACCCAGCTACTTGGGTAAATGTCTTGCTATAAATTGGGGCATAAATCTTAGCTAGCTGCCGATTTGGTAAGCCGAGATTGAGAGAGAGAGAAATCGCAGAGGAGAGTAAGCTGTGAATGTCCGGCTGGGTGTCGTATTGTGGAAGAAGGAGAAAGGCAGTCGTTCGATCAAGCTCGAGGTATAATAGGGGCACTGGGTTTCATTTTAATTTTTCCTCCCTTCTGCGATTAAATTGTGTTATACACTGTATTTGGTTTGTGTAAATTCCCTTATTGAATTGTTGCCGAGTGTGTTGTGTTGGTTATATTATACACTGTATTGTATTGTGTTGGTTCATTTTGAATAAGAATCTGGTATTGGATTGTGTTATTTTTTTTTTTTGGTTTGTGTGGTTCATTGTTGGGATTCTGTTCATTGAAGGACCTTAAGATGGTTCAGGCTGCGTGAAATGGTACTGTGAATAGGCTAATGTCAATTTTAGGATGCCCAATACATGCTTGCTGTAATGCCTAAACCAAATTTTGTCTTCCTTTTGAGTATGGATTGTTCTGTCAGTCACATGAATGATAAAATCGAAAGTTGTTTTTTTTGCTATATGTGCTAATGTTGGGCTAAGTGTGGTATGCGTATAATAGCCAATTGCACCTTGTGTTAGGGCCGACTGATTGAGCAATTGGATTTATTGGGCAAACAGATAATAACTATTGTCTAATTAGTATTAAATAATAAATAAGTACGAATATAAATTACAAATAATTATTTATTATTTAGCAATAAAGCATAAATAAAGATAATAAATATTTAATTATTATTTAATTCATATTAAATAATAATGAATAAGGTTAATAAAATAAATTTTAATAATAAATAAATATTTGATTGTTATTAAATAATGATCAAGTATGAGTAGTAAAGTTAATTATTTGTTATTTACCACTAAATAATAAATAAAGACAATAAATATTTAATTATTTAATAATAATTAAGTATGGATATAAGTAATAAAATAATAATTATTTATTATTTACCAATAAAGATAATAAAAATTTAATTATTATTTAATTAATATTAAATAATAATTAACTATGAACGAGGTTAACAAATAATTATTTATTATTTATCCATAAATAATAAATAAAGGTAATAAATATTTAAGTATTATAATAATTATGTATACTAAAGTTAATAAATAATTATTTATTTTTATCAAATAATAATAAATAAAGATAACAAATGTTTAGTTATTATTTGATAATAATTAAGTATGAATAAAGTTAGTAAATAATTATTTATTGTTAATAAATAAGATAACAATTACTTAATTATTATTTATATTAAATAATAATTAAGTGTGTTAATAAAATAATTAGTTATTATTTATCAATAAATAATAAATAAAGATAATAAATATTTAATTATTGTTTAATTAATATTAAATAATAATTAAGTATAAATGAAGTTAATAAAGTAATTATTTATTATTTATCAAATGATAATAAATAAAGGTACTAAAATATTCAATTAAGCATGAATAGGATTAATAAAATAATCATTTATTATTATTTAATAATATGTATTTGATAATTATTTATTGTTTAATATTAAATAATAAATAAAGATAATAAATATCTAATTATTATCTAATTAATATAAATAATAATTAGGTATGAATAAGCTAATAAGGATAATAATTACTTAATCATTAATGAAATAATGATTAAGTATGAGTGAGATTAATAAGTTAATTATTTATTTTGGCCCTTATTAAATAAAGGTAATAAATACTTAATGATTATTTAATTAATATTAAATAATAATTAAGTGTGTAGAAGTAATATATTAAGTATTTAATTAATGAACAAGCATAATGATTACTCAATTACCCTTAAGGTGAATAGTAATTAAGTATAAATAAATTAAATAAGTGATCAACTATTATTTAGTTGCTATTAGACCATGATAAGTTTATTATTTATTTTATAGATAATAAATAAGGATTGTTAACCCATATTTAGATATAGATAAGGGTAATAAATCTGAGTAATTGAAGAATAGTAATCATGATTAGCTACCATCATTTTAATAGCTAAAGATCATTAATTAATTTCTGTTTAGCTAATGTTAAATAATAATTAAATGTAGATGGTGAATTGTTACCTGCTAAGTAAATAGTATAGTAAGGTGTGCCAATATACAACTATGCCATATTAATTGATAAGTCGACTTTATCCAATGATAGGTCACTCAAGATCAATTAATTAAAGCTAAAATTTATCTGTAGCTGAGCAAACAGGCAAGTTCATTTTACTCAACTTTTACATTGAGCAAGTCCTTTATATCGAAACCTTAACTGTTGCAAGTTTCTTTTCATTCGAGCAGGCTACTATCGTATTGTAGTTTGAAATTTTACTCTAAGAATGCTTAAGTGGTTTAATTAATTTACAGTTATTCCACATCTATGATATTATTGACAATCGCATTTGATGCATTTGAATTCGTACATTTATTAAAGTTCCGAAATTCACGAACTATTCATGATTAAGTCTGAACCCTTGTTCGGTCAGGCAAGTATGTGAGAATTTATAAAAGCTATCTGAATCAATCAATGGTGAGGATTCTTAGACTGAATGAACACCCCTTTTATTATAGGGGAGTACCCCAGGTACCGTATATAAGGTACAAATAGCAGAGTTAAATGTTATGCATACACATAGCGTACGCGAGGCTGATCCCCTCAAGTACTTATTCTGTAGTCAGTAACCAGAGGGTCAATTAGCTATTGACTCCTTTGGAAGTTATTGTTCAAAGTCTACTTGACTATCTATTGTTCTAAAAGCAATTATTGTTCTTGCTTCTGATAATTGTATTGTTGAATTCTCTTTCTATATTCCCTTCATCATGATATATCCTTTATTGTTGTACTTTAAACTTGCTGAGCAAACTCGTTGCTCATCCTTGCTATATCATGACCTTCATTGCAGCTAAACCCGAGACATCAGGAAAGAGCAAGGGTAAAGAAAAGATGAAGTGATAGGCTTCACGTAGCAGATTTTAATTTTATGAGTAGTTAATTACTATAAATGTAATTTAAACCCTGACAGTTATTTGGGGTATGAATTTATGTTCAGTACTTAAGGTTATTGTATTCTGGGACTAGTAACACCTTTCTAATGAACAACATATGTTTATTTCCGCATTTTAGTCAATGTATGTTGTTGGAGGTGAATGACGTATTGGATCGTGATGACCGGATCCTGGTATTTGGAGACCCGAATTTGGGGGCGTCACACAAACTGTAATCCCTTTTTAACATATCAAATCTCCAATTCATCAACCCAAATAATACTACAGCAAATCGAATGCTAATACAACAAACCGAAATATGAATACAACAAACCGGATTGGAAGCTACATTCTTAAAATGATTTAACCTCTTTTAATAATCGATTTTTATTTTCTTCAAGTCTTGCCACACATATGTACATATATTCCATACTCAAAAATACTTTCCTTATGAAAGTTTTCAATTTCCTTTAATATTTTTCAAACGTCCGTTTTAACTTTTAAAACTAAGAAAAATGATCACTATCTTGCACAACTCTGATGACTCCAAATTTTTGATAAAATCTTATAAATATTAACAAGTACTCCTAGTTAAAATTTCGTGGTCATCGAGTTTATAGAACTCCAATTTTAGCCATTCGCGTCGAAAAACGCTACGTTTTTATTTTAGCCATAGATTCTTTATTACATGTCGGAATGCAACGATTTGTGGACAAAAGGTACATAACCTCCTATAGTTTCAGTGGTAAAAAGCCCTGAATTTATTGCACTTGCTAAGAGGTCAAATCAATGCACGTAAGCTAGGGGTCAGCGAGTTTTGGTCCCGTTTCCTGATTTGAGGTACTTCACCATAACAGCCATAACTTTTATTCTACAAGGCCAAAAATTCTCAAATTTTGACAGGACTCATATAGCATCCCCTATTATCACTTCTAATTTTCCTAGAATTTTTAGAGTAAAAATATTTGACGAAAATGCCCCTGGATGGGACTGTCCTGTAGCAGTCCCTTTCCCCTTTTAAAAACCTGGACTGTTTTGGTAAAACCAGTCCCTACGAATTTTGTACACATTGTTTTTGACTTCTACCACTTGGGTTTAACACTTAACATATATATCTAGCACCCCTCTTTGACGGATCGCAAAAAATTGCATAGATTTCAAATGGTACTCATATAAAATGAGAGAAAGCTAGGGTTTTCTAACCCTTTCTAGAACGAACTAGTATTCTTTTCTTTTTTTCCAACAAATCAACACCCAAACACTTAAGATCTATGCATAATACACTTATTGACATGTAGATCAAGAGTTCTAAGATCCAAGATCATAAACTTTATATCAACAACAATCAAACCAAAACAAAAGGAAATAACTAGATTAAGGTTAAAAATTTTATACCTTAGCTTTATTTTCTTTCTCCTTCTTCCCAAAATAGCTATGGAGTTTTATAAAATTCTCTCTCTTCCTCCCTCCTTAGCCCACGACTAGACACCTTCCTCTCTCTCCATTTCTATTTTGTTTTTTTCTTTCTAAGCTTTTGGAGAATGAGAAATAAAATGTGAAGTGTACTTTTGTTTTTCCCAAAAAGAAGATTAACTAGAATTGGAGAAATTGTATACATATAATACCTATATTTATATTTAATCTCCCAATATCTTATATCTTCTCTCTCTATCTTATCTTTTTGTACGTGCAATGTTGGATAAGAATATGGGGGCCAAATAAAAGAGTGACACATGGCTTATGTGTGTAAGTAACTAATGATGATAGCACATGCCAATTACTCTTTCTTTTCTCTTCCTAGCCCATCTGGATGCTTACCCACTTTAATGACCAATTTTTGCTTTATTTTTTTAATGCCAAATTTGCTTAGTAAAATGACTAAAAATCCCCTCCCAAGTTTGGTTAAAGTTTGGGCTCCCATTTAATTCATTTGGGCTTTCCAATTTATTTGCTTGGGCCATGGAATTAAATTAGGTATAATACTTTTAATATTATTCTACCCTAATTATTTAATTAGGGTTTCCATTCCCCTCCTTTGTAATTTAAATCTTTACTCATGTACATTTAATATCTTAACCCAATTAGACCTACTTTAATTAGGTTATAAAATTAATTAGTTGAGATATATAAAATAAATCTCTTAGGGTTAGTATATATTTTAAATACTATCATTCTCCCATATCATAACCCTTAAGGTTATTTAATTTTCATACCTAATATATAATAATTAGGTTACACTAGTTTCCTTTTATTTGTTTATTATATAATAAACAAATATAATCAATCACATAATATTCACATTATTTTACTCACACATTCACACAAACTAATTTAATAAATTGAGATAATAAATTGAATCTCTTAAATTAAGTCACTAGTATATAATTAAAATACTAAGACCACTGAATAAAAATAACCCTTTAGGTTATTTTATTTCAATGCCTAATTTATAATATTAGGCTACCAAACATTCTTTAATTTCCTTTCATTATTAGAATAATTAACTTACTAGTGACCATAAATGGGACTTTCATTTAAAATTGTTTGGACCACTAGTTTATTAAATTTTTTGCTAAACATTCCAATTGGGCTAAGTTAGTAAGCTTACATATTAATTATCCAAGTCTATAATCAATTAAATGAGTGGGCTTGGTTATTTAACCAATTGGACTAGTCCACTAGTATTTATTTACTACTTGGACTATTAATATAACACTTAAGTTTCTAAGCTCCTCATATTTATAATATTTATAAATATGTTACATAACTTTCCTTTTCATTTCTTAGTCACTTAAATTAAATAAATTTATTAACTTATTTAATTTACATAACACATATTTATTCATATTTCCTTACAAATGGAAATTTATTCAATAAATAACATATTACAATCAAAATAATATTCTCTATTTATTAAAATAATTCAATGCTAGAATTTATTTTAATATCCTTTATTTAAAGTATACAATATTTTCGTATACTAAACTAATGAGTTAGCTTCGTAATATAACATAACAATTTATTCATGTGCAATAAATATACATATTTATCATCATCACTCCTCTTGCTATAATATATATAGCACATCATTAAGTATATATATGTGTACCAATACACATTTTCTTTAACCTTATAGCATCCCTTCATTTGAAAATTTATTTTCTTAAAAAACAATTCACTTATATCATTATTAAATTTCTTACACCAATTAGTTCACATCAAGTTTATAAGTATTGTAATACCTTATCCATAATATTCCTTCAAGTACATATAAATTCATTTCTAGGGTTTTGGAATTTTATAACCCATATTTTCTCTATTCTCTTTCAAAGAGTAAACCATATAGATTTTTCTTAAAATTTTTAAATAAATCCACAAATTCTCATCTAGGTTTTATTCTTTAACCTTTAATTAATCATTCAAGATTTTATCAATAAATCTTTTGAATTTTTGGGTTGTCACAATAATGTAACTAATTGGTATTGTGATCTTAATTATATATGTAGGATATTTGAAGAACGCAAATTGTAAGTTTGTAACGAACGCGCGAGGCAAGTTTCTTAACTCTATTCTTACATTGTGCAAGTTCATAACATTTGCTTTTTTGTTCAAGCGAGACTTTCTTAGATTATTCAAAGTCTATAATTTCTAATTAACTTTCTAATTCTTATTAAAGCATTACCTTGATATAAAATGTTTATTCAACTATGATTCATTGTTGTTCGATCCTTGATCATAAATCTCATTGTACAATCTTATATTGTTGTATCAAACTCTTTAGTGGCTAGTGAACCCTTATTGATTCGACTAGTCCATAGTTGATGAGCATTCTAAAATCTAGAATTTCTATTGAAGCTATTTCAAACCAAACTTCCTTTGGTACAGACTCTAATGTCAAGCTGAGATGAACAACCCTAATATAGGGGATTATACTACGTAATAGCGTTAAAATGTTTGTGCACAATACATTGTACGAAGGGCTGATCCCCCTGAGTACGAGATGGATGGTCCATATAGTCTATAAGACTGTTAAAGGTTACAGTAGAGATACTTGCTAACCTAGGACATATTTCGTGGTCTTGTGACCCTCAGATATACTTTGATCTTGTTTTCTAATCTTGATTCAAAAGCCGAGTTTTCACTGAACTATCAGTCCTTGATTATCGTTGACTGATTCCAGGATGGATTATACTATTCATTTGCAATCTATTCATTGATTATTCATATGTTATTATTGTTATTGTTATCCTTGTGGGCAATTATTTTGCTCACTCTTACATAAAACATTGCAGCTAAGGTTGAAAAGCCCGAGGAGCCATCGACAAGCAAGGGCAAGGGCAAGATGAATAGATGATTAGTTTACTTTTATTTGTTAAAGCTTATGTAATGAGACTTAATTGTTATTACGTTTTTATTCCGCAAATGATGTAATAAAGGTTAGATGACCTGAAATTTTATTTGAGATACAACCCTTTAATGGGATGATGGTTTATGAAGTTTTATTAATATCCTTTATTATGGGTTGTTAAATGTGATTATTTTGGATAGCGAGCACCAGATCTGTGGGATTGAAGTACCCGGATTTGGGGGTGTCACAAGTTGGTATCAAAGCTTTAGGTTATGAACCTTAGGTGGCGAAACCTTAGGCTATAACAATATAGGAGATCAAAAATATAGTGGTGGTAAACTCTTATCGAGTTCTAAGGAATGAATTAAGGAAATTCATTAAAAGATAAATAATAATAAAAGGCTTTATGTGCTTACTTGTTAATAACTTATGTGCTCACGAGTAGTATCGAGTAGTAATTAAAACTTAAAATCTTTGATGTCAGGATGACTGATATAGGAGGATCCAGTCTGGCTAGAAAGGAGGGGCCCCGAGACATTCATATAGTCTAGGAGCAGTTAGTGCCAAGGGAGCCATCCCCATTGGTTACTGTTGTAGGTCCGGAGCATATAGCTGAGTTCGATCCGGAATCTGAGGAGGAAGAAGAGGATCCTGATGAGATACCCCTTTCTTCATTAGGAGCTGAGATGTTTGATGTAGTATATGACCGTAACATAGAGTTATAGGATCAGGTCGAGGAATTAGAAGAGCAGGCAGCAGAACGTCAGACCACTCTAGAGCAAAAAGAGACGGTAGTTCAGGATCTCACTACACGAGTTGCAGAACTTGAGTAGAAACTAGTATAGTCTAAGTATCAGAGAGGACAGTTAATGGCTGAGAACGAAAACTTGCAGGATGACTTGAGTGAGGAGTCAGCTAAGCGAACGAGAGCTGAAGATAATTGGATGAAGGCTTCTCAACATGTAGATCTCGTTGAAGGCGAAGTTCGGTTAAAGAAGGCCAAACTTGACGAGATGGAGTATGTTTTCCACACGACGATTGATAGGGCCCAGGATCGAGTCTACCATTATCCTATTCAGTTTGAAGAGTATCCTTGGTACGTCATGGATTGCAGGACGATGATTTATATCATGGAGCAAGAGCGTAATAAAGCTGTGCGACGTGGAATGTCCTTATAGGTTGTTAGAAGAGTAACAAAATAATATGTGAATAACTATAAAAGTTAATATGATGTAAATCCCAAGTGTTGATATAATAATGGGATATGATGATGTAATCCTGGAATTTTATTATTTCTGGATAGATGATGTAAATAATAATGATGCTAACTATGTTATGTTTTAAGGCAGAAATGAATAAATATTAAAGTTTATTGGATTTTATTATGTGTTATTTTAAAATGTTTCAGATAAGCTTGAATGTTTTGGTACGTGAATGAATAGTGACCTAATAACGCTAATTTTTAAACAGTAGGATGACGCCAAGAAGAAGGCAGCCACGTCAGCCAACCCCCGAGGGGTCTACAAATAACAATAATGAAGCCAACGCTAATCCAGTTCAGCAATTGGTGAACTTGCTAGTAGGAGCATTTGCGAATCAACCACAAGCGCAGGCCACGACATTTAAAGATTTTAAAGCGGTAGGACCTCCAGAATTTCTAGGGTCTATGAATCCAGTCGAAGCCCAAACCTAGATTATGGAGATGGAGAAAGTATTTGATGTTGCTAGGGTCAATGATGACCAAAAGACTGCCTTCACGACATTCATGCTGAAGGCAGAAGCCACCTACTGGTGGCATGTGAATAAGTGCCGAGGTGGTTAGGGGATAATTCCTTGGGATAGATTTAAGGATATGTTCTTCGAGACGTATTTTCTGCCAAGTTCACAGAATCAAATGGAAGTTCAATTTTTGGAGTTGAAGCAGGGAACGATGACGGTGCATGTGTACGCCGCGGAATTTAATAAGTTGGTGAGGTTTGTGCTATATCAAGTCACTACTGATGAGAGGAAGAAGAGAAGGTTCGAACAGGGACTAAAGCCCTGGCTGTATAGCCGAATCTCTATGTTCCAACTTAATTCGTTCACAGCTGTGTTAGAAAAAGAAATTATCGCTGAAGGGGGAAGCGGTGCTCTATCTAAATACAACCAAGAGCAGAAGAAGAAGAAGAAGAAGAAGAAGAAGAAGAGTGAGAGTGAGAGTGAGAATAAGGCAAGTAGTAGCCATAGTGGCGATAGCCAAAAAAGGAAGTGGAATGACAATATCACTATTGGTAATCAGCAGGGAAATCATAAGAAGAAGATTAAGGCTTATGTTACCTGTGGAAAGAATCATACAGGCGTTTGCTTGAGGGGAAAGAGGGTATGTTTCAATTGCGGTTTGGAGGGACACATTGCGCTAAACTGCCCTAGTCCAAAGAAAGGTGCATGTTTCACTTGTGGATCAAAGGAGCATTTGGCTCGTGATTGTCCTAAGAAAACAGCACAAGGAGTGTGTGAACATAGAAATTGTTAGGTTTGTACACAAGAACTGTCGCGTAGATATTAAAGGTCATTTGATGATAGTAGATTTAATCCTAATTAGACTCGAGGAATTTGATGTTATTTTGGGAATGGATTGGTTTTTTAACCATGGCGCAGTAATTGATTGTCAAAAGAAGTGTGTGAACCTTATGACTCTGAGGAAGTCAAAAGTAGTATTTTATGGCAGCAAGTCGCCTAGACAAGCGAGTTATCTGATGATGATGCAGGCCAAAAGATTGTTAAGATAAGGATGTGTAAGATATTTAGCCTACATAGTCGATACTCAAAAGGTTGGTGTAAAACTGGAGGAAATACCAGTAGTTAGAGAGTTTGCAGACGTGTTTCCTGAGGATTTGCCAGGACTTCTGTCAGACAAGAAAATTGAGTTTGTGATCGATTTAGCACCAGGGACTGCCCCTATATCAAAAGCCCCGTACCGAATGGCTCCAATGGAAATGAAGGATTTGATGGTTCAACTGCAGGAATTATTGGATAAGAAGTATATTCAGTCGAGCGTATCACCGTGGGGAGCGTCGATGTTATTTGTCAAGAAAAAGGATGGATCAATACGACTCTGCATTGATTATAGAGAGTTCAATAAAGTCACTATTAAGAATAGGTATCCGTTGCCAAGAATTGATGATTTATTTGATTAGTTGAACGGAGCTAAGTACTTTTCAAAAATAGATTTGAGAAGTGGGTATCATCAGTTGAAGGTGAGAAAGGAGGATGTACCGAAGACGACATTTAGAACTCGATATGGTCATTATGTATTTCTGGTAATAATGCCTACGTATTATTTGATTCGGGTGCTACTTGTTCATTTATATCCGATGAATTTTCTAGAAAATTAGAATTGCTTCAAAAAGAATTAGATTACCCTTTAAACATAGAAATTGTTAGGTTTGTACACAAGAACTGTCGCGTAGATATTAAAGGTCATTTGATGACAGTAGATTTAATCCTAATTAGACTCGAGGAATTTGATGTTATTTTGGGAATGGATTGGTTTTTTAACCATGGCGCAGTAATTGATTGTCAAAAGAAGTGTGTGAACCTTATGACTCCGAGGAAGTCAAAAGTAGTATTTTATGGCAGCAAGTCGCCTAGACAAGCGAGTTATCTGATGATGATGCAGGCCAAAAGATTGTTAAGATAAGGATGTGTAAGATATTTAGCCTACATAGTCGATACTCAAAAGGTGGGTGTAAAACTGGAGGAAATACCAGTAGTTAGAGAGTTTGCAGACGTGTTTCCTGAGGATTTGCCAGGACTTTTGTCAGACAAGAAAATTGAGTTTGTGATCGATTTAGCACCAGGGACTACCCCTATATCAAAAGCCCCGCACCGAATGGCTCCAATGGAAATGAAGGAGTTGATGGTTCAACTGCAGGAATTATTGGATAAGAAGTATATTCAGCCGAGCGTTTCACCGTGGGGAGCGTCGATGTTATTTGTCAAGAAAAAGGATGGATCAATACGGCTCTGCATTGATTATAGAGAGTTCAATAAAGTCACTATTAAGAATAGGTATCCGTTGCCAAGAATTGATGATTTATTTGATTAGTTGAACGGAGCTAAGTACTTTTGAAAAATAGATTTGAGAAGTGGGTATCATCAGTTGAAGGTGAGAAAGGAGGATGTACCGAAGACGACATTTAGAACTCGATATGGTCATTATGTATTTCTGGTAATAATGCCTACGTATTATTTGATTCGGGTGCTACTTGTTCATTTATATCCGATGAATTTTCTAGAAAATTAGAATTACTTCAAAAAGAATTAGATTACCCTTTAAACATAGAAATTGTTAGGTTTGTACACAAGAACTGTCGCGTAGATATTAAAGGTCATTTGATGACAGTAGATTTAATCCAAATTAGACTCGAGGAATTTGATGTTATTTTGGGAATGGATTGGTTTTTTAACCATGGCGCAATAATTGATTGTCAAAAGAAGTGTGCGAACCTTATGACTCCGAGGAAGTCAAAAGTAGTATTTTATGGCAGCAAGTCGCCTAGACAAGCGAGTTATCTCATGATGATGCAAGCCAAAATATTGTTAAGATAAGGATGTGTAAGATATTTAGCCTACATAGTCGATACTCAAAAGGTGGGTGTAAAACTGGAGGAAATACCAGTAGTTAGAGAGTTTGCAAACGTGTTTCCTGAGGATTTGCCAGGACTTCTGTCAGACAAGAAAATTGAGTTTGTGATCGATTTAGCACCAGGGACTGCCCCTATATCAAAAGCCCCGTACCGAATGGCTCCAATAGAAATGAAGGAGTTGATGGTTCAATTGCAGGAATTATTGGATAAGAAGTATATTCAGCCGAGCGTATCACTGTGGGGAGCGTCGATGTTATTTGTCAAGAAAAAGGATGGATCAATACGGCTCTGCATTGATTATAGAGAGTTCAATAAAGTCACTATTAAGAATAGGTATCCGTTGCCAAGAATTGATGATTTATTTGATTAGTTGAACGGAGCTAAGTACTTTTCAAAAATAGATTTGAGAAGTGGGTATCATCAATTGAAGGTGAGAAAGAAGGATGTACCGAAGACGGCATTTAGAACTCGATATGGTCATTATGATCAATGATATTAATGCTTACGTATTATTTGATTCGGGTGCAACTTGTTCATTTATATCCGATGAATTTTCTAGAAAATTAGAATTGCTTCAAAAAGAATTAGATTACCCTTTCAACATAGAAATTGTTAGGTTTGTACACAAGAACTGTCGCGTAGATATTAAAGGTCATTTGATGACAGTAGATTTAATCCTAATTAGACTCGAGGAATTTGATGTTATTTTGGGAATGGATTGGTTTTTTAACCATGGCGCAGTAATTGATTGTCAAAAGAAATGTGTGAACCTTATGACTCCGAGGAAGTCAAAAGTAGTATTTTATGGCAGCAAGTCGCCTAGACAAGCGAGTTATCTGATGATGATGCAGGCCAAAAGATTGTTAAGATAAGGATGTGTAAGATATTTAGCCAACATAGTCGATACTCAAAAGGTGGGTGTAAAACTGGAGGAAATACCAGTAGTTAGAGAGTTTGTAGACGTGTTTCCTGAGGATTTGCCAGGACTTCTGTCAGACAAGAAAATTGAGTTTGTGATCGATTTAGCACCAGGGACTGCCCCTATATCAAAAGCCCCGTACCGAATGGCTCCAATGGAAATGAAGGAGTTGATGGTTCAACTGCAGGAATTATTAGATAAGAAGTATATTCAGCCGAGCGTATCACCGTGGGGAGCGTCGATGTTATTTGTCAAGAAAAAGGATGGATCAATACGACTCTGCATTGATTATAGAGAGTTCAATAAAGTCACTATTAAGAATAGGTATCCGTTGCCAAGAATTGATGATTTATTTGATTAGTTGAACGGAGCTAAGTACTTTTCAAAAATAGATTTGAGAAGGGGGTATCATCAGTTGAAGGTGAGAAAGAAGGATGTACCGAAGACGACATTTAGAACTCGATATGGTCATTATGTATTTCTGGTAATAATGCTTACGTATTATTTGATTCGGGTGCTACTTGTTCATTTATATCCGATGAATTTTCTAGAAAATTAGAATTGCTTCAAAAAGAATTAGATTACCCTTTAAACATAGAAATTGTTAGGTTTGTACACAAGAACTGTCGCGTAGATATTAAAGGTCATTTGATGACAGTAGATTATTCCTAATTAGACTCGAGGAATTTGATGTTATTTTGGGAATGGATTGGTTTTTTAACCATGGCGCAGTAATTGATTGTCAAAAGAAGTGTGTGAACCTTATGACTCCGAGGTAGTCAAAAGTAGTATTTTATGGCAGCAAGTCGCCTAGACAAGCGAGTTATCTGATGATGATGTAGGCCAAAAGATTGTTACGATAAGGATGTGTAAGATATTTAGCCTACATAGTCGATACTCAAAAGGTGGGTGTAAAACTGGAGGAAATACCAGTAGTTAAAGAGTTTGCAAACGTGTTTCCTGAGGATTTGCCAGGACTTCTGTCAGACAAGAAAATTGAGTTTGTGATCGATTTAGCACTAGGGACTGCCCCTATATCAAAAGCCCCGTACCGAATGGCTCAAATGGAAATGAAGGAGTTGATGGTTCAACTGCAGGAATTATTGGATAAGAAGTATATTCAGCCGAGCGTATCACCGTGGGGAGCGTCGATGTTATTTGTCAAGAAAAAGGATGGATCAATACGGCTCTGCATTGATTATAGAGAGTTCAATAAAGTCACTATTAAGAATAGGTATTCGTTGCCAAGAATTGATGATTTATTTGATTAGTTGAACGGAGCTAAGTACTTTTCAAAAATAGATTTGAGAAGTGGGTATCATCAGTTGAAGGTGAGAAAGGAGGATGTACCGAAGACGACATTTAGAACTCGATATGGTCATTATTAATTCTGGTAATGTCATTTGGTTTAACTAATGCACCTGCGGCGTTTATGTTAGGTTTGTATATAACGCAAACATGCAATCAAATTACATAAATAGGGCGGAAGCGTGATAAAACGGATTTTAAAATTTTTCATACAAACTGTAGACACCCAAATTTTGCGTTCCCTTTACTAACCTTGACAGGAGGGCAAAATCGTCAATTGAACCGGCTTGCGGGAGTGAAGGAGTGGGCCCAAGGGCGAGCGCCGACACCACCGCAGTGATTGGCAATCGAGGCTGATGTGACAATAAGGCCATCCGAGATAGACATCCCCGAATGAGGTGGCACGTCTCCCGGAGATTCCCGGACTGCAGAGTACGAGCCCTTCGACGGAAATCAACGGTACGACACGAAAATCGAGACGAGGTGCGGGAAAATGAGAAATCAGCACAGTCAGCCCAGCAGATCAATCCAGCGCGGCCAAGGACGGAACTCGAGACGGCACGGGACTCGAGCGCACGGGACTCGGAGCGCGGCTGGGGGTGAGAACCAAGGGCCAGCCGCAGATCCATCTGCGCGGCCAGCCGCAGATCAATCTGCGGCTGCCCTTGGCAGGTCCCCTTATCAGGCCATTTTGCATACAGAAACAGAGGAGGAGAAAAAAAAATCCAGCAGCAGCAGCTCGGGAAGGGTAAGAAAAACAGCAAGAAAAACATCAAAAATAAGAGAGAAAAGAGTGAGAAATAGGGAGAAATTGTATACCCCATTTTTGTGAGATTACATCTCATATTTTCTTACTCTACTCAATACACCAAATCCATTACATATTGTGGGGATTATTTGCAAGGTGAAAAATCATTTGTTTTAGCATTTTGGTTATACCATTTTTTGCCAAGCTTTTTTGTTATTCCGAAGTATTTTGAATGTAGTTGTTCTTGAACATTGATGGTGAAATCACGGATTAGGGATTATTAGTGAGGGTTCCATCGGAACAAAATTCTTCCTAATAACCCGAGGATATCCACTTGGTGAAAATTTCTAGCTTATTTATGGTGATTTCTTGGATGTAATTTATTTAGATTATCATTTTCGGATACCATGGTGTATTAGGCAAATCCGTGTTGTTTAGTTTCGTAGTATTCATTTTGCGGGTATGTAGTAATCTTGGGTGTGAGCCTAGGAATGTGACCCCTTGGTCCAAATCCGATGATGGACGTTTTGACGTATGTAATAGATGCAAGGTACTCGTTTTGTTGTAACATGTAACCATGGGGCCTTAAAACGACGCTAGAGCGAGAATCGGGTTTAAGGCCCCGTAATAGTGAAATATGTGATTGTTGGCGTTAAGGGGATATTTTGATGGCTTACATTGCCCATGAATAGCCCCCTACGCGTTTGATATTTAGTTCGATTTGTAACATCCAACAAAATGATTTCAAAGCCAAAACAAACTCAAGATTTTGCTAAAATTAATCAAAGTAGGATATTAGCATCACGAGGCTAAAAATTGGAAAGTGCTAATGAAAGGTCGATTCCTATTTTACGAGAAAAGCTAAAAGGAAGTGGTTTCCAAATGTCACAAAAAGTGGTTTTATAAAGAGAAATAAACGTTTTACTAAACCTTGATACATTAGGGCGAAAAGAGATCCTAGAAATTGCCTATCATTTATGAAAGCAACGTATAAAATTCTCGATTCCTATTTTGGCTCTAAGGTTTAACAAACTCACGTTTTACCCAAACAAACACTTAATAAAAAAATCTCATAGCTTTTGTCAATTTAAAATCAAATCTTTCTCAATAAGAAAATTAAGGCTTTCTCGTAAATATCGAAAAAGACATTTTTTTTAAGCACTCTCAAAAACTAAAGCACGATTTTCCCTAAAAAAAAATCCAAATGATTCTTTCACACAAACTCACCACAACTTTCATTTAGCGGCACACACACACACACACGCACGCACATACATTTCATGAATTAAAGGATAGGAAAAGTATCAAGATTGCGGTAACCGTGTCTCACGGAAGTCGGGGGGTGCCTAACACCTTCCCCTCGCTTAAGCAAGCCCCCGAACTCTTATGAATCTCGATTCGCAGACCGTTTAATTCGGAGTCACACATGAGCCAGCTTATTTATAAAAAAACGAAAACTCGGATGAGTTGGTACATCCCATTTCAAATATACCAACTGGCGACTCTGGTTAATTGGCTCATCATAAAAAACGATCTTTCAAAACCCCGTCGACATTAAGTGCCGACCTTTTCCAAAAAATCATTCAAATCAAAAGGAAAAAATTGGAAAGGACGGAGACGAGAAAAAACCCGGCGTCGACAGCTGGCGACTCTGCTGGGGAGCATTAGAGGGCTTAAGCCGCGTTTAAATCTTGATGCTATCCTATCCTTTAAAATTCATAAAAATGTGTGTGCATCGCGATATTTTGATTCTTTTGTTTCTTTTGTTGTTGGTGATTGTGTGTGTTTGTCCAAATAAATGAATGATTGAATGGAATTGGCTTTTACTTTTAAAGTAATCATTTGCATACGGTGAGGACGATGAATGTGAATGTATGTTGAGAGAGTACCTCCTCCTGAGGCGAACCTGTCGGTTGCTTTATTACTGGAACTCGAAGGGGCTGCTCCCCGGAGATGGCTCAGGAAACGCACCACCCAAGTCCGCTCCAATCGAAAGGGCTCAAACGAGTAGATTTGCGAAGATTTGGGGGTACCTTCATGCCGAAAAGCACGTGAGAGTAACCCTAGGATAGGTCATCCTCAGATTAACCCAACGCAGGAAAAGTCTCTTCATGCCTTTTTACGTTTATACGTCTAAATGTCATGATTCCCATTCAATATTCCATATATGCCTCTCCTATGACAAAAGAGATTACTAACCTCTGTGAATTGCTAGGGAATAGTTGGGGAAGCATAATAAAGCATGTTTAAGCGTTGGTTATTGCATTAAAGGACTACTAACTTTCTGTTTCTACAGGGAAAAGATTAAAAAACCCGAAAACACAAAAAGTTACAGCTTCTGCATGCATCCATATCCTTTCAATTTTCCCGGACTAAACTTCGAAACCGTTGTTTTGTAGGATTGCCTCCTCAAAACCCGTTCGCCAGTCTAAGAAAGCCCTAAATTCTACATCTGAAATGGTCTGATCTTCCTAATCATGGTTCCATATCTCGGGAAGAGTTTGATGACTTCAAGAAACAGATGATGGAAATGGCCACGATGCTAAAAGAGCAGTTCCTACTCAGAACAGGATCCGCCACCAGCCAAGGACCACATAATATTCCACCACCAGGGGGTGACCAGAATCCTCCTAAAAATATTGTAAACCTGGGTAAGGATGACCAACCCCAACTCAAGGACGAGCCAGTCATATTACAAGGGTCGTTCCCATACCTAACAAGACAGTGATTACTATCCCAGAGGAAGGGGACACGGACGACCTTCGGAAAAAAAATGAGACACACATGGAGGGAGACCATCCAATCTCTACGAGGCATAGGCTCCCTGGGGAGGGTCAATTACTTCGGATCTGTGTGTTTTCCCCGGAACCAAGATACCCAGAAAAGTTCAAAGTCCCCGAGTTTGAAAAATACAATGGAAAGGGGAGACCCCTACACACACTTGAAAACTATACATTAGAGAACTCGGGTCTTATGCCGAGGACGATGGGGTTGAGGATGCAGCTATTCCAGAAAAGCTTAACAGGGGAGGCGAGGATCTGGTATGCCCGCCTTGACAACGCCCGAATCCACAACTGGGAGGAATTGGCCCATACTTTCTTAACCCAATACAGCTTTCAGGCCCAGATGGCCCCTGACAGGTACCAAATGACAAAAGTTACGAAGCAGCCTAGGGAGTCCTTCAGGGAATATGCGCAAACGATGGAGGGGCATGGCCGGCGGCAAAGTGAACCCCCCGATGAGCGAATCGGAGATGGTGATGACTTTTGTGGACATTCAGGAAGCACCGTATTATGAGCGAGTCATATCGGGGATTGGTAGGCCTTTCGCCGAAATGATAAAACACGGAGAAATGGTGGACATGGGTTTGAAATCCGGCAAAATTTGGGATCTCACGGCTTTGGAAACGGCTGCAGAACAGATCCAAAGCGGTAATTATGGCAGCACTTCCCGAAGGGTGCAAAAGAAAAAAGAGGAGGACGTCTCCCTCATCCTTCAGGGCTCATCCAAAAAGGCAGAAAGCCATCTTCCGGTACAGGTGCAGAGGGTAGGGCCGTCCCGGCAACCCAACTTCACAGATCAAAGAGCAGAGGGACGAAGGAGATATGAGGCCTCGCAAAATCGAGTATTCACCCCGCTCGGGAGCCGCTTGAACGAGTATTAGCGGTATTAGTAGCCCAAAAGAAAATAGTTGGTCTGGCACCACCCGAGTGACCCAAAGGGTAGAAGATTTGACCCCAAGCAAGCGATGATGTGCATACCACTCCAGTTCCCCTGGCCATGATACACAGGACTGTTGGACGTTGAAGCATCGAATCCAAAACCTGATTGACAGTGGGGAAATTGTGGTGGAACAGCCAGACTCCCCAAATGTTAAAGCAAATCCCCTGCCAAGACATGATGGAGGGGGGTCAATATGACGGATGACAGTGAAGCTGGGGGACCGCCGAGGTTAAACTATGTGCAGGAAATTGAGGGGATGATCAACGTGATACATGAGCATGGGAGTGCACGGGGAGTGCCCATCAGATTGATGGGGGTAAGTCCGAATAGCACGGAGGGACCTGTCAAGTTGACAGCTCCGAGGCCCCTCATCCTTGCCGCAAGGCCGCAAATCCCTATCAGTAGTCTAAAAGACGGTACCCTGGAATTATGGGGGAACGCCAGAGGGAAGCGGCCAGTTGTGCTTCTGTGACGACAAAGGGGAACCCCTTATACCTTCCCGGGCGAAGTCCTTGAGAGCCAAAAGGGAAAAAAATGAAGAGGATTTCCGAGGAAAGGGCCATAGAATTCTTGAAAAGGATGGATCACCCGGAAACAAGGGGGATTCAGATTTTAAATGAGGAGTCAACCTTAACATCAGTCATGGACCTGGTGTTGTCATCCAATGAGCATTGCAAAACCTTGACAAAGGTTCTAGAGGAGGCATACGTGCCCAAGGAAAATTAGGTGAGGAAGGCTTTCGGCCAGCTGGTGGGCCATCTATTGGAGAACGATGTAATATCCTTTACGGATGAGGACATACCCAAGGAAGGAAGGGGACATCGAAAATCCGCTACATATTGCGGTAATCTCCTTGGGGTATATCATGAATGGGGTGTTAATTGATGGAGGATCGGCATTGAATATTTGTCCCCTCAGCACATTGCAGAAGATGAACATTAATCCCAAGCGCCTACGGGCCAGTCACGTGGTGGTGCGAGCCTTCGATGGTTCCCGAAGGGATACAATTGGAGAAATAGAATTACCAGTAGAAATAGGACCCTGTACTTTTGATATCTCTTTCCAGGTCCTAGACATCACTGCCAGTTATAACCTGTTACTAGGAAGGCCGTGGATACACATGGCCGCGGCAGTGCCTTCTACGCTCCATCAACAAATCAAGCTAATCATCAATGGGAATCTGGTAACAATCTCGGCCGAATGTGATGACCCTTCTCCTCCCAGGGGTGGCCTACCAGTGATCAATGTGGATGAGTCGGCGGCACCAGCCAGTTTTCAGGCACTAGAGATTAGCACTCCCCAATACAGATGCTTGGGGGCTCCAGCCGTGAAACCAAGGGTCTCTCCAGAACTTACTTTTGTTGCAAAGGAAATGATAAGGATGAAGTTCCAGCCTGGACAAGGGTTAGGAAGAAGCAGTCATGGAGATCACCAAGCCCATTCAACTGCCCCATCAGATAGGTAAGGCCGGTTTGGGATATCATGGAGGTATTAACATGGAGAAGCCGTCAGGGCATGGGCCCGATTGCGATGATTGGCAGCCCGGGTGACCCCCGGTCAACAATAAGCAGGGGACTAGCGAGCCTGTGTGACTAGAGCAGGGGGGTGAAGATTTGTCCCCCACAAATGATGAATTAGGCCAAAAGGGAAAGTTTCCTACAGGAGATCGCGGAAGAGTTCGAAACACCAGTGCTATATCCCCCGGACAATTAATAAGCAATGAAGAGGGGACGAATGGTTGCCACACCAGGAGCCCAACAAAGTGTGCCTATCATCGATTGGGCAGGGTTGATTATTCCTAAGGAAGGTATGAAGGGAGACTCGTGGCGATGTGGCCGTGGTCATCGGGGAGGGAAGTGTCCGGTATAAGCCACCGCTCATCAAGCACATATCGTCTGACCTGACCATCCGACAATTGGACAGTGAGGCCAATAATATCCAAACAAGGGTAAAACCCGACGTCAGGGTGGTAGACCCCAGAGGATGGGGGAAGGAAGAAGTTCTATTTTTGTTGTTGTTTTATTTCTGCATAATTATGTCGTTCCTTCGTGTTATTTGAAAATGCGATCATCGTGGAAAATGATTTATATATGACAAGTATTTTGTTTCATGTCAGGTGTACCAAATTGGAGTAATCCTTGCCTAACAAACGATCTGTCAAATTTGAATGATGATTATGATTTTGACATTGAGCTGGATTTCGATTTGATGGGCATTGAGCAAGCCGAGACAGATTTACGACGATTGCGCCTGACGAGATCAAAGGATGGGTCGAGGATAAACCCAAACCCAATTTGGACCAAACCATCACCATTGATATTGGAACCCCCAGACAAGCCAAAAGAACTCAAGATAGGGATAGACCTCACCCCCAACCAAAAAGCAGAAGCAGAAAATGACTGAGTTGCTGAGCCAATATGAGGATGTCTTTGCCTGGTCGCACGAGGATATGATCGAATTGTCCACCGACATCGTGGTCCACCGGTTGCCCATCAAGGAGGGTTTCAGGCCTGTCAAGCAGAAGCTAAGGAAGTTGAAACCTGAGTGGAGCTTAAAAGTGAAAGAGGAGATCATTAAACAATTCAGGGCCGGGATCATTATGGTGTCCACTTACCCGGAATGGCTATCCAATGTAGTCCCAGTGGGCGTATAACCTGGAGGAAAGGTGAGGGTGTGCGTAGAACTACAGAGATCTAAACAAGGCCAAGTCTTAAGGACAACTTCCCGGTGCCCTTTAATACACATCCTGGTGGGATAACACACAGCCCAGTACGAAATGTACTCTTTCGTGGATTGTTTCGCGGGATATCATCAGATAATGGTGGCGGAGGAAGACCGGGAAAAGACCGCATTCATCACCCCTTGGGGCACTTTTCTACTATAGACGATTGGCTTTTGGTCTCACAAACGCAGGGGCTACCTATCAGAGGGCCATGATGGCCCTGTTCCACGATATGATGCATAAGGAGATAGAGGTCTACGTGGATGACATTATCGTGAAATCAAGGGTAGAGTCTGACCATATAACTCATCTTAAAAAGCTATTTGATCGACTCAGAAAGTATAACTTGAAGCTCAACCCAGCGAAGTGTGCTTTCGGAGTACAATCAGGTAAGCTTTTGGGATTCCTGGTCAGTGATCGAGGCATTGAGTTGGATCCAGCAAAGATTAAGGCCATTGTGGACATGCCAGCACTCACATAGAGAAGGAGATAAGAGGGATTCCTGGGAAGAATAAACTTCATCAGCCGTTTTATATCCCACTTGACAACCTACGTGCGAGCCAATTTTCAAGTTGTTAAGGAAGGGTGCTTCCCAAGAATGGACGGAGTATGAGCAATGTCAGAAGGGCTTTTTCAGACCATTAAAAAGCAGCTGACTGAGGCCACCGGACGGTGCTGGTACCCCCAAAGGATGGAATCCCCCTGTTCATGTACATATCGGTCAATGCCATCGCGATGGGATGCATGCTGGGACAAAAGAATGAGGGCAGGTAAAGAGCAGGCCATCTATTACCTCAGCAAAAGATTTAGCCAATGTGAACAGAATTACACTCCCATCGAGAAGACTTGTTGTGCTCTGGCCTGGGCTGCAGGGAGGATTACAGCATTACCTCCATGGGCATACTACGTACCTGATATCGAGAATGGATCCCCTGAAATATATTTTTGAAAGGCCCATGTTGAATTGTCGACTATCAAGATGGCAGTTAATCTTACAGCAGTTTTTCGACATTGGTATACGTAACTCAGGAAAGACCATGAAGGGGGAAGGAATGCAGATCATTGGCGAGACAGCCGTCGGGAGGGATGGAAACCGTTAGAACACTCCTCTACCCGGGGCGAAGATATATACTGGGTGTCAGATACGAAATGCAATGATGAGCGACAATTCTGGAAGTTGTATTTTGATGGTGCCATGAATGCTGAAGGGGCAGGAGCCGGAGCAGCTAGTCCTGGTCTCTATCACCGGAGAACAATACCCGTGGCCGGTAAACTGCATTTCAGCAATTCGAACAACACCGCTGAATACGAGGGATGTATCTTGGGACTCCGCTTGGCCCGCGTACATGGGAGTGAGTGAGGAGGCTAGCAGTGGTTTGTTCGCGGGATTGCAGAATGTCGGGGGTTATATCAGGACAGGCAATCGGGGTTGTTACAACAGCTAAGGAGCTTCGGGTTTTACTCCTATATATAAAGAAACCATCGGTTGTGTTAACCCAGCTGATGCAAAGATGTTCGAAGATCATTCGCTTTTCTGGACATATAGCCCCCGGGGCTTTTCAGAAATGAATCTTTGAAGATGCATTGGCAACCCTAGGCACTCCCCTTAATCCAACATAATCCGAAGAAGAAAAGAACATTCTGGCAGGTTTGAGATACGCCGTTACAGAATGCACCCCTGGGCATTAATTGAGGAACATGTTGGCTTAGTGTTATCAGGACGAAGACGGTGGGGTTGTACGAGTGGCAACCTGGTGTCCTCCTGGGTATGCGTCTCATAACATCTAGGAGAATATCTGAGAGATAGATCCATTTCCTGACCAGGCGAGATGAGTCACTAGAAACTGGAGAGGCGGATGAAGAATTCAAAAAATGGGCGAATGAGAACGTTCTAGACCTGGAGTGGGGATTCACTCTACAAAAAGGGCGATGCTGGGTTGCGGACTGTCCTGCTTGCGATGTGGCGTCGTAATGAAACCGCGGGACTTAGCCCCCGTGCCCCCCCCGGGGGGCCGCGCCAAAGGATTATGAACGAAATAACATGGTGGAGGGTGTGGGCCGACAACGAATGAGTGGATCCGATTGCTGGGCCAAAAAGATTTTTGAGAACAGGGCATTACTGGTTGACACTTTACAAAAGCTGACTGTGATGATCATGTCAAACGTGTTGTTACCAAATGATCAGGCGCACGGGTAATGTGATCCATGCGTCCCCCCCCAATTGAACTGCACTGTCATAGACCTCGCCTGGGGCCACTTCTCCAAGGTGGGGAATGGACGGTGATCTGACGCGATAGAGGCCCAAAGCAAGGCAACTGGGCACCGATTCATGTTCGGCATGATCGATTATTTCACAAAGGGAGTAGAAGCAAGCCTCTTTCCCCAAAGTCACTCAGGAGGGTGTAATCGGGGGGGTCATTCAGGAAAGAAGGTCTTTGGTCGATTACGGGCAACCTGAGGATTTGGTCTCCCGATAATGCCTAAGAATATTGGAAACATCGCCCTCAGTGAAAGGGGATTGTGTGCGACAACGGTCTGAAGATCATATACACCCTCAACCGCGGTCATTTACCGTCCCAAAATGAATGGGGCAGTGGAGGACTGCCAAAAAGAACATCCAGAAGATCATGGCAGAAAATGTCTGCTAATCAGCGGGGATGGCCAAGGAATCCTGTTTCCCCTCACCCTACCTAGGCATTTCGATCATCAACGCGTACTTTACTTATAGGGGCAACCCCTTACGCTTTGGTGTATGGAATGGATGGCCGTCCCGGCATCTCTGAGGGTTGAAGGATGGCGGCCCCGCAGAAGAATGATCCGATGCTCAGCTGTAAGCGAAGGGAGGTATTGGATGCAATAGACGAGTTCGGACCAGTTGGGCCGTAATTGGAGGAAAGAAGAAGGTGGCTGCTGTTTGGCTCGGTCAGTTATATCAACAAAGGATCTCTCGGTCATAATGACACAAAAGGGATAGGGGGGAAGACCCTCGGAAAGTCAAGGAGTATTACCTGGGTCTATAGAGAGGCTGGCCTGGGCCAAGGATACGAAGCCAAGGGGGAAAGTTGGCCCCCATATGGGGAGGGACCTTTTGCTGATTAAGAAGGTGCTAATCCGGAGGAGCCCTCATATTGCTAGAAATGGATGGTGTGAGACATGCCACAACCCCTTAAGTCGGACGCAGTGAAGCGTGGCCATACGCTGTAATTCATCATACGCCGTGTGTCTCCTGTTGAGAGGGCGAACTACGTAGGACACTGTTCTCCCAATTGTGGGGGTACGTGAGGCAGCCATCATAGCGCGGTCCGAGCCGAATTAAAAAAATAAGCCCGTCCCTAAATCAAAAAAAAAACCCAATGCCCACCCACCCAGGCCCAGCATAAACTTTTGTTGATTTTCGTTTGACCTTCCTAAACCCGCAAAAGCCTTCCCGAAAGCAGCCCGAACCCAATGCAATCCCAAATTAGACCTAACCCTAGCCCAACCAAACAATGAGCCAAAATCCATGACGTCCATCCGCTGAAACCTGACTACAGGGCGTGCGCGCAATGTCTGGCAGATGCTCCATCAAAGACGTGGTAACACCATTCCCCCCCTGACCCTCAGAAGAGAAAGAAGGCGAAATTCAAAATCAGGATCATGCCGGATATAATGATGATCCACATGAAACGTGCAAACGTATACAACAAATAAGGCAAATGACTAAAAATTAAAAACCTGTTTACATATAGAGCAGTCTTTTTGTCGAGCAAGGTTATCCTTTTCAATAACCGACACTGAAATTAACATCAGTCTATGCAGGAAATTAAACAAACTACAAATCTGCAACTAACTGAAGCAGGATGGAGAAGGTGCGCCGTGGATAAATCTGAAGCATCAGCATCCCCTGATAATCTGCCGGCCCAGCATGGTCGGAGGGCGGTCCAACAAGGCAGTGGCTCGGCTGACAGTCCAAGTAATGTGCTTCGATGACTGGACCGCTGGCCTGAAAAGCAATGGCATCTCTATCAGCTATGGCAGCATCTCTGCCAAGAAGGGGCGGCATCCCTCTCAGCAATGAGGCGGCATCCCTCTCAGATTCAATGCCCATCAAAGACCAGTCGGTTCCGGCTAGGGTCAGGGGGCCTGACCTAGGGAACGAGGCCGCTGTAGATCGAGGGATATAAGGTTAGTCGTCCCTGGGAAAGTCACTCCTGAGTCATCAAAAGTCCCAGTCTGACTACACACCAACCGCATCCGAATCGCCGCACAACCATGGGCCCACATAACGCGAAATGTTCTGGATGGGGCAACTATCATTGTACCTCCGGCCAGGAATCCTACTAGGACCAAAGATCAATATACAGCCGCAGTGAAGAGTGCGCTGCTATGTCTGGGATGATTATAGGAATCGGGAGTCGGCCACGCCCGGGAAGAGGTGTGAAATCCTGTGTCTGATCTAACTGCCCCATCACAGCTCATGGTTAGTATGATAAGTCGGCCACACCCCTCAAGCCAGCTATGGGAAGGAAAAGGAGATGAAAAGGATCTCATAAAGGAGCAAGAACAGAATAAAGAATCTCGAGAAAGGAGCAATCTCCACTCGAATCAAAAACTGGAGATGAAAAGGATCCTCCGATGACCCGACAGAAAGGCTGTCAAGGAGAGCCGCATCAGTAACAGCTCGACAGGACGAATCTTGATACAACTGCGTGGTTGATGTCGTGTCGGTAAGGCAATACCCTTGGGCGTCGGAGGTGGCCGGTTGGACTAAAGAGACTCATGATCCACTCAGACAACAAGAGTCGTAGAGCTCCCGCGGAATAGTCGGCCTCGGAAGGACTGGACAGGATGGACGGCTGACACGTTTGTATCCGCCAAAGTAGCACTGGCGTATGAATGGTGGGATCCTCCTAGAAGGGCCCTAACGGTCGCGCACCAGCAGCAGGTCCAAGAATGTGCATAGGGGTCCCCCGCCGGGCAAGTACCAGAACTGAGAGGATAACAGGCCATCAAAACGGACTAGCCTCCAAATCGCCCCAGCGCTCCTCCGATACAGAAAAATCCCCAGTAGAAGTGGGCGAAAACTGTTAGGTGAGGGCGAATCGGTCAATCAAAATTGAAGAGGAACCCAAGTGATCCTGATGTGATCAGACGATAGCACGTACCGCCCTCCGCACCCCTGTGAAATGGGCAAGCAAATTTGACGCGGCGCTTGGGAAACCCAGACTGTGATCCTGACACAATGTCTATCCAAAGGAATAAAAAACGCGTGAAGGCGACCAGACTCTCCTCGAGGGGGGGGGGGTCAGCGCGACTGTCCCTAGCCTGAACACTTCTGACGGAGCAGGGACCACAAGTTCTCAAAATACCATCCACAAAAGCCCACTGGCACCTGAAAAGGGTTAATAAGGACCGGGAGTGTCCCAAACAGACCATCTGCGAGTGACCCGGTCAATCCGGCGATAAACTGTCCAACCAACGGAGGAGGCCTCCAACCATCCCTGTAGGGAGGAATGGAATACGATGCAGACCACGACATCTGAGGACTTCAGCGGTGATAAAAGAGGTATCAAAAAGACTGTACAGGGGTCATTTTCTATCCAGGAATAAAAAGCATGCCATCGTAAGGACAATAATAAAGCAAGGATGAATTTCAGAAGGATAAGGAGGATAAAGACCCATGTGCATAAATAAATAAGGATGGGTTCAGGAAACTTAGGGCATGGATAATGAATATAAGAAAGCTAATACAGTTACTGGTGACTCGGGTCTTTAAGCCCGGATCCTATCGCTGATCGTAGATAAAGTCCAATATTCAATCGTATAAAGGCGGGATCCTCTCAAACTGGTTCCCCCTGGGGTCCGCCAGAAGGATCGAGAGCCCGAAAGTTTCTAATGTCGGGGATCGTAAGGCCGCGCAGGTGGTGGCTGCAGAATGAGCATGGCCCCGCATCAATAACCCGTACCATCAGAGCATTCATAGGTGTAAGGCCTCCTCCGGGCTCCGACCGAGCACCCCGAAGAAAATATAGAGATCATCTGGTCCTACCTGAACGGTCCAGAGGGGACAATCTAACTCGGGCATGGGTAGGGCTCGGAACCCAGGGCTTGTCCCAGTCAGTCATCATCACCGAGCCGAGGGACCTATATCCCCGAGAAGAATGGTGGCCCGGGTCTGAGGACCGATGGAGGGCGGCGGGGCAACCCACCGAAGTAACTGGATAAGCTTCCAACTCGTACTGAGGGACCCGTAGAAAGCATCCGGCCCGTCCTCCCCCCCCTGGCAAGCATGATCCCTGAAGGGCTGGAGAGGCCCAGCGGCCAGGAGGTAAGTGAAAGGAAGGAGAATGCGGGATTCCGATCTCTCGCTGTGACGCATCTGAATGCGCGCTCCCCCAGGTACATCACCCATCCTCCAATACCTCTGCAAAGTGAGGCGACGGGTGGAAAGCGTCGAATCTCCGGGCCAGAAGGGTTCCCATCATCGAACCCCTCAGCCAAATGCTCGGCAGAGGTAGGGAATCCAGACAGACATCTACAGCAGTGATCAGCTCCAGCTGGATGCGGCAGGGTGCAAAGCTAGCCTGATATCGGACCCTCCGCCAAAGTGCTGTGATTGCCCACCCCCGGCGGCCCCTGGGGATAAGTATCAAGGCCAAGGAGTATGTGACAAAGAGGCCTAAGACATGGAAGACTGCATCGTAGGCCCCAGAACTGCGAACAGAAAGCAGTGATAAGCAGGAGTGTTTAACCGACAGATGCAGCAAGAAAAGGGAAAATGGAATTGACGGGAAATACATTAAGAAAAAAGGAAGAAAGGCCTCACCAGCGGAACCAGCAGGAAGTGTTAGAATCCGAGCCAAGCGTCCTGTCTGGCCCTGCCGAACGTAGACGCATACCGTGGAGGAAATAGGCAAAGGTGAATGACCCCCAGTCATAGTCACCGATGCGGTCCCCGTCTCTGACCGCTCCTACGACGCTGAAATGAATGGTGGATGGAGTTGTTCCCACCAGAAAAACAACCCCCTCATGATGGTCAGGAACAGGCAGCGTAGCAGCATTTCCCTGGTGCCCTGATCCGCTGGAATGGGCAGTGCGTACAGACCCCCAACAGCCATCGACAACCAAAGCGACGGATCGAAAGGCTAAGGGCCTTAAAGAACCGATCCTCAGCACCCGAAGCCCAATAAAGCCCCGGACCTCTCCCCAGGAGTGAGTGTCGAGATCTAGAGGAACGCGGGACCCGGCAAACTCTAGGCCCGGAATGGATCTCCAATCCCAGGGGGTCAGCACCACCTTCGGCAGTCAAGAAGGTGAAGAGACTGCGTCTGGTGAAACCATCGTTCTCTGATAAGGCCCTCATGTAAAACCCAGGGGCACTGGGCGGGGAATGATGGTAAAGAAGTGGACGGAAGCCCCCAGAAGCCACCACCCCCGCCCCCCCCCGGGTACAAGTTCCCCCACTGTGCAAAGCCGTGTACAGGGGAGTAGCTGTTGAACCAGTTACCCCTCGGCTGAGTAAACTCGGGTACCTGGGGCAATCACCAATGGGTCAGTCCGGATAAAAGGAGAGTGCGGAAATTGAGAATAAAATCAGAATAGAACCGAATATACCTCGTTAGCCACGAGAGATGCCGAGGGATGACGACTGAGAGCCCGACCCAATAGATCGGGGATCCTGCACAGATGCGCCCATGATGGGGCACTATGAGGAGATGGAAGCCGGTGTGCGGGAGGATGGTCCCGCTGCCGCGAAAAAACTTCCGGAGGAACAGCCTCCTCAACGTCCGGATAGGCAGGACGAATGGACACCCTCCGCCCAAGCGGCGAGCCTGACGGGTCCCGGAGGAGGAAACGGGGGCAGGGGCTAGCCCTACGACGGCGACTCCCTGAGGTCCGTGACACGGAGGAGCTGCTATGAGCATCGGGATCCATAGGCTGGAACAGAACAGGCAAGGAGGAAGGTAAAGTTCCCCCCTTTTGATTTATGTCCACGAATATTCTAAATTCCTACCCCCACGTCATAATAATTTAATGCAACCTGATGCATGTTTATGGTATTAAAAAAAAAAAAAAAAAAAAAAAAAAATCCGGCAGAGTTCCGTTTGTGAAAATGGACATCCCAGGCATAAGCCAAACGTGTTTTCAATCAATCCAAAGCCGCATACAGATCAAAATTGCATTCAGATGTGTAGTTACAAGCATGTCATGTACAGTAATCCATGATTTTCTTTGCAGAAAAGGAATAACACGTAGCATGGTGGGACCAGATCATGAGCATCAAATCAGGACGCACACAAGTGCTACATAGCTTGTATAAATGATAATACATAGCATAGCATTCTGTAAAGCATACAGTTTCCTATCTCTAAACATGCAAATAGCCAAATGTATAGCAAAATGTTTGACGAAATTGTAAAGTGAAACGGTCAAAGTGTTACCATTAGCGCGTAGAGCGCTCCTACCGGAGCAGTTTTTTAGCAGAAAATTGGGGAAACTCGACAAAAAAGGTCCTTGCAACCGAGCAAAATCGCAAGAAGCTAATGTGGGGTAGCGAAAGTTGAAAGTGACAGATCTGGAAGTGGGCGAGCCGCCTAAGAACCCGATCTTGGCCGCAGATCTATCTGCGGCGGGCCGCGAGATCAATCTGCGGCTCGGCCGCCAGATCCATCTGCGGCTGGCCGCAGATCCATCGGCGGCTCGGCCCTGGTGGGTCCCCTTGGCTCCCTTGCAACCGTTTTGATGTGTCTAGTGAAAAATAATTACGAGGGTGGGGATGACCTGACGACGATAAACCCGGAGCCCCCGACGAAACGATCGACCGGCGATGATAACCGGGCGAGTACGAGTGTGGATGTCCGGCGACGAAAACTGGCTGCCCGGCAAAGATAACCAACCGGCGACGATAACCGGGGGATAACGAGATGGGTGACCGGCGACAGATAACCCGGGCCCCGGACGCGGAAACGAGCGAGCCGGACGACGATAACCGGCGATTAAGAAGATGGGATGTACCGGCGACGAAAACCGGCTCCGGCAAGATAAACCACCCGGCCGACGATTAACCGGGGGTTACGAGAGAGGGTGGAGACCGGCGGGACGATACCCCGCCCCGACGAAACGATCTCGACTGGCGACGATAACCGGCAATTACGAGATGGATGTCCGGCGACGAAACCCGGCTCCGGCAAGATAACCAACCGGACGCCGGCAGAAGCCGGGGGGGGTTACGAGAGGGGTGACCGGGGGCGACGATACCCGGCCCCGACGAGACAAATCAACAGGCAACGAAAAGGCCGGCGATTACGAGGTGGATGTTCCGGCGACGAAAACCGGGGCTCCCGACGAGATAACAACCAACCGGCGATGAGAGGGAGCAGGGGGTTACAAAATGGGTGACCGGCGACGATAACCCGGCCCCGAAGAGACGAACATCGACCGGCGACGATAACCCGGCGATTACGAGATGGATGGCCGGGGGGTGGGGCGACGATAACCGGCTCCGCCAAGATAACCAACCGGCG